>ML860906.1:0-24496 GCA_009831015.1 Picea engelmannii
GACCCAAGCCGACATAAATAAAATAACATTACTAATGTAATATGCCCCAGTTAAGGGGTAATGTGCCACTATTTAGGGCTTAACAATATCAAGAATAAAGATGTCCATTTTGGCATATCAAGGTCGAGGAGCTTGCTTAATACCATAAAGAGGTTTCTTAAGGTGAAAAATAAAGCTGGAGTCATTCTGGACATAGCCAAGAGGTTGTTCCATGTATATTTATTCTTGAAAATACCCATGCAAAAAGGAGGATTTAACATCCATCTAATGGACCTCCTAGTTATGTGAGGCAACAAGGGAAATAACAAGGATGATGGAATTCATTTTGGCTATAGGGGAAAAGGTTTCATTATAGTCAATTCCTTCAACTTGGGAAAATAATTTGGAAACTAACCAAGCCTTGTGCCTTTCAACACTTCCATCTGATGCATACTTAGTTATGTAGACCCATTTAAATATAACAAGTTTTCTTCCTTTTGGAAGAGGTACAATATCACAAGTATTGTTTTCCATTAAAGAAAAATACTCTTCATTCACTGTTGTATCCCAATATGGATGACCTGAAGCTTCTGAAAATGTTTCTGGATCATAAGTATCTAAAAATTGAGCCAAAAAAGAAAAATCTTGCTGAAACTGTGAACGTATCAGATGCTTATCTGAAGGATCACCAAAAATATCACCAACTGCTTCTCGTGTTGAGCAGACCCATCTAGGAAGTGGTGGTGCTGGTGTAGGTTCAAGTTCAATGAAATCATCTAGAGGAAGGTTAGCAAGTGTGGGTGGATTTTCATTCTCATTGTGATCTAAAGAGAAAGAAACCATAATAGGAACAAAAGAAGGCACGAACACCGAAGATGGTTTGCAGGTTGAAGAAGGCACAAATTCCAAATTAGGCTTGCAAGACAAGATGTTTTCATAAAATTTAACATCTCTTCTACAAATAATTTCTTTAAAATGTGGTTTAAAAAGGCTGTAACCTTTGACATATTCAAAATAACCAACAAATTTACATTTCTCACTTTTAGGCTGCAATGCTTTCCTTTTCTCATCAGGATTGTGAGCCCATGCTACACTGCCAAATACACATAAGTGACTTACATATAGCTTATGCTTATTCCATGCTTCTTTCAGTGTTATATTTTTGAGAGTATCCGTGGGAGTAAAATTTACTATGTAATTTGCACAGTTAATGGATTCCACCAAATACTTTAGACTTAACCCCTTAGATTGGATCATACAATTAGGAATTTCTTTTAATGTGCAATTCTTTCTCTCAACAACACCATTTTCCCATGGTGTATATAAAAAAGTGTGTTGCATTTGGATGCCCTGTGCAATGCAGTAACTTGTAAACTGATTGTTCACACATTTTCCTCCATTATATGTTCTTAACCTTTGAAGTTGATTTCCATATTTCTTTTCTACAAAGGCCTTGTAGGTCAAGAACTTGTCAAAAAATTTTCTCTTAATTTTTAAGAATTAAACCCAAGTGTGTCTGGAAAAGTCATCAATGAAAGGTAAGAAATACTTGCACCCAGAAAAAGAAGGATAAGAAAGTGGACCACACAAGTCACTTTGAACAAGCTTCAAAGGGGCTGAGGTGTTCTGAGAGGCACACTTGTCAAAAATGTCCCAATGATGTTTGCATAGAACACAACCGACACAAACACTATCTCTGCAAGAAACAAGAGGAAGACTAGTCACCATCTATTGATTATATAGTTGCTACAATGAGCGATAGTTTAGATGACCAAACTTCTCATGCCAAAATTTGCTCAAGTGATCACTATGAGAAATAAAAACTAATGGAAAAGATGATGACTCGAAGTTGTCAAACTTGTACAACCTAGTAATATCATCAACAATTCCAGTTGCGAGAACATGATTTGGGATATTTTAGATCCTTGATTACAACTTGGTGAGGTGAAAACTCTATGGTTTTACCTTCATCTGAATGAGTGATTTGATATACTGATAGAAGGTTGCAGGAAAGACTCAGAACAATTAATGAATCAACGAAATGACCATTATCTACCTAATTGTTCTAGACCCTACAACACTAAGAGATCTATTATCACTAACAAATATTTTCTTGGTGTTACATTCATTAAGAGAAGAAAATATGGATTTATCCTTAGCCATATGATAAGATGCTCTAGAATCAACAAACCACTCATAAGAAGGAGAAGTAGACGTTTCATTGAAGGATAAACCATAAGAAAAAAGTGCATGTCCAAGATAAGAAGAGGAAGAAGTAGAATCAATACTAATGCTGTGCTTCTTCATCGCTGCTTCTAAAGCTTCCATCTTCTTAAGACATTTGGACTCATCGTGACCACATTTCCCATAAAATTTGTAGTGTCTGTCAGTCTTCTTACTTTTAGATTTTTCTCTTTTGTCACCTTTAGGAGAAAAAGCTAGTTGAGAGGATTTGGTACCCTTGTTTTACTTGTTGTTGTGGTGAGGATGTTGTTTTTTGGAATTCTTGGATTTATCTTTCTGTTAGAATACAAAGTATTTATTGGAGGTATTTGATGTGATAATCAATCCAAGTTGTAGAAGCTTATCTTGCTCTCAAATTAGAGCATTACAAAAGGACTCAAGAGAGGGGTTTTTATAATCATTCCCTAGAGCTGCTCTAGTGGCATAAAAGGTAGATACAAAAATAAAATGTACACTACCAAGCTTAGAAAGAATGAAATATATGCATTGATCTTCTAGCAGATCTATATTTCATTCTATACATAAAAGTCTAAGTGTTTTGAACTTAGATAACTAATCTTCGATGCAAGGAAAACAATTTGGACTTAAGGCCAGTAACTGGTTCTCCAACTGGTGGGATCAAATAATATTGTGTTTACCAAACACAGTTTCAAGATTTTCCTAAGCATCATCACAATCATTAATTCCTTGAAGGTGAAACCTTAAATCAAGAGATATGGAAATTCTGATTAGTCCACATGATTTGTCATTCTTATTGGCCCATTTTATTTTCTTTTCATCATCAATGGGTTCTAGTTCTTTCCCCATGGTAATCCGGTACAATCCTTTACTTCTTAATACATCCTCCATATGATATTTCTGTGAGAATTAGTTGGTATTGGTAAGAAAAATCTCACTTGGATATGCCATATTAAAATGTGCAGAGAACAATAAAACTGATGGTATGAATGGAAATATCTCGAAAAATTAGGTTGTTTTAAAAAAACAACACTGGAAACAGAATTTGGATGTGAAAGTTATGCCCTTTTGAGAAAAAGGCATAAACGGTAACCAAAGAGCCATGTGGCAGGTAGAATTTGGTCCATGTGGTGATGCTCCTCCCGACTGTACCTATAAGCTCACTTTTAAATAAGTTACTTATGAAGTGACCGACTTTTATAGAATAAGAGAGAATCACTTTTACAATGAAGTTACTTTGTAAATGAAAGTTGCATGCAAAATAACTTAAAATAAAATATTAAAGTTATTTAATAGTAATTCACTTTTATAACTTAAGTGAAATGCACTTTACAATGAATGCATGAATTAAAAAAAAAAAATAACAAAAGAGAGAATTGAACTCAAGACCTCTTACTAAGTAAAGTAACTTTTAACCAAATGATCTAGTGCAAAACATATTATATTATTTAGAAGGAGGTCTGGGGGGGAAAACATATTATATTGCTTAGAAGGAGGATTGGGGTTGTTGTTGTTGAATAAGACCTTGGAGAGCGTGCTCATAAAAAACTCTTTTCACACAAGAAAAAAAATTCGCTTCTCGATGACAAAAAGGGTTAGTGATGCAAACCTCCACCACCCCCTCGGGCTCGCGCGACCTCCCGGTCTAGGATGGTTCACAGCAGGGAGATGAATTATCTCTTAGGTCTTCTCTAAACCCTTGAAACTATGTTCCACAGACCTTCTTCTCTTTCTATGTGCACAAATTCAGGTTCATGAGGGTCTTATACAACCATCGAAGAAATCCACGTGATCCTGGGCCAAGTCCATGGGCTAAGTCTCTTAAATGGTAGGAACCCCACCACTTTAGAGCTCATGGCTTTAGGAGTTCCAACAACAACAACAAATTATAATTCTCTCGAACACCGAATACGCAAATGGCCAAACAACAATGAAGATCAACGACTCTTAATGTGCACCAAAATCTACAGTTCACATGTACTTCAAGATTCCATGCTTTGGGAGTTTTACCTGCTCCAACATGCAATACCCCCAAATTCATGAACTTTGAACTTGTGAATCTGATGGCTATCACTCACCTCAGATCAATGGTTGATTTTCACTCCGCGCTCCAGATTTCATAGATTTCCACAACACAACACCTCGAATTATCCATAGTGCCAAACTGGCGAACTCGTGAAGGGTCTCAATCAATGGTCCACATGTCCTCGTAAATGGATGAAGGAGATCTAATCCGACCTTTGGCCCTTCGAAAGTTCCCGACCCCAACAAACTTGCACTTAGTTTCCTCTAGAGTACCAGATCTCTAGAATCCAAGATCTATTGACACATGACTCTTTGCGTCAATGGATATGATCCATTTCGGGCTTCATAACTTCGAGAGTTACGCACACTTTCACTACAACACTTCCAAATCGCCTGATGGTCGGACTTCCGAACAACATTGGATCTGTGGACAAGTGTCCTCACAAATGGATGGTCCAGGTTCACTTCGGATCCCAGGACTTCCAGAAAATTGTCTCCTTTGCATGCAACACATGGAAATAACCAAATTCATGAAGTTCGAAGGGCTTCAGGGGTTAATACCCGTGCTACTTTCCCAGATTCGACGACTAGGAAAGATCTAACTCCTCCTCAAGCAGATATCATCCCCTCGACCTTGAAAATAAAAGGGTTCTCCCTTCAAAGGATTCTCTTCGCTATCCCTCCTGAGATTTGAAAATTTCAAAGGACTTAGGCTTGGGTGCACACTTTGTGCTACTTCTCTTGAGATTTGAAAAACTCCAGACTTTAAGATTTTGGAAATCTTCTTGCGCACTACTTGCGCTTGCTCGCCTCTAAACCTTTTCAACACTTGAATAAGTGTTGGCCCGATGCACGCCTTGCACATGTCTTCTCGAGATTTTATACTCAGACGAGTATATGTGCACTCATTGCACTTACTCTACACAATTCACTCTATCTCTCCTGAGCTATTTAGTCCATAAACGACTCTGCCTTCACACTCCTTGCGTGGCTACCGTGTACTCCTTGCACCAATATTTTAGAAGAGAAACAATTGAAACTTATAGAACATCAACAATTCATTCACTCAACCATAAAATGCACACACATGCATATAAAACAAAGAAAACAAATAACAAAAAATTACTCAGTTGCTCAAAGGTAAGCATATGCAAAGATCAGAAAGCAATTCTCCTCCATTAGATTCATTCCGAAAATATTTACATAGGTTATTACAACTCTCTGCTTCTGCTCTCAACAACAATTACCATAAACTCCAGCCTCAATTTCAATATTCATCAACAACCTCATTTGGGCATAAATTATACATACTTATACATGGAGGGGCTTCTTGAGCCTTCCTATCGACTATTCTAGTGATATCACATCACAATTAAAACATTATCCTACTAAGACTTATTACAATAAGTGTCATTTACAACCCATACACGAGTCGATGCTCAATATCTGTACAATCCTACAACTAATTAAGATAATTACAATCTTCTGCGATCTCATACAATGGATCAAGCCTCCAAACATTAAAGGGTATTTATTTACAATGCTATCAAATTGGTAAAATGATGCGCTCTCCTTGGAATCCAAAACAATTTGAATGTGCGCGCTGGATGCTGAGCTGTCCTCCACTTGGCCTCTTTGAACACTGATGGCGATGCTCCTGCATCATATTCCTTAGGAAAAAAATATTCATGGAATCCTATCCTTGAACTCCTCCATTGTCTTTCCATGCTTCTGGATATCAGGTTCAGTTATCCAACTGGCATCTTCTGCTGGATGATCTTTCCACTTTACCAGATATTCATAATAAACTTTTCTCCTGGTATTTTTAGCAATCCTTTGATCTAGAATATTCTCTATCTGTGGCTTCTCTTCTACGGGAATTTTTCACTTCCATTGAATCTCTTCCTGTCCATCTGTCCCTTCTGTATCATTCATCCTATAAGGATAAAGGTCTGCTACATTGAATATTGGTGATATTCCAATGTCCTCCGAAAATTCAATCTCATAAGCATTCACAACAAACTTTCTGAGGATCTTACATGGTCCTATCTTTTTCATCTTCAGTTTGTTATACTTCCCTTTCAAAAATCTCTCTTTCCTCAAGTGTGCTAAGACCAGATCTTCAACTTCAAAATTTACCTCTCTTCTTTTTTGGTCTACTCTTCTCTTGTACTTCTGATTGATGTTCTATAGCTGTCCCTTGATTTGATCATGAAAATTATGCATTCTGCAACAAAATCCTCTTCTCCTGCACTTCAGAACTCATCTTGTCCCAAATATCTTAACTCTGAAATCCCTCTTGGGTGTATTCTAGATACTATCTGGAATGGACTCTTACTAGTACTCCTATTCGGTGAGTAGTTATACACAAACTCTTCTTGGGGAAGAATTTGATCCCACTGACTATTATTTTCAGTGACCAAACTCCTTAAAAAATTCCCTAAGATTCAATTTACTATCTCATTCTGTCCATCTGTTTGAGGATGATATGCTAAATTGAAAGACAAACTTGTCCCCAGTTTCTTCCACAAAGTCCTCCAAAAGTGTCCCACAAATTTGGTATCTCTATCTGAAAATGTGATTCTTGGGAACCCATGTAATCTCACAACCTCTTTGAAAAACAAGTTCACTATGTGAGTAGCATCATTGGTTTTATGACACGGTATGGAATGTGCCATATTCGAAAATATGTCAACCACTACAAAGATTGAATCACTTCCTCTCTGGGTTCTTGGAAATCCCATAACAAAATACATGCTTATGGCATCCCACGACCCGTCTGGAATAGGCAATGGTTGATACAAATCAGGGTTCTGCTGCTTTCCTTTGGCATACTGGAAGATTCTACATCTGTTTACAAATTTATTTACATAGGACCTCATACATGGAAAATGGTATGAAGAACTCAACTGTGCATATGTTTTATCATGGTCGAAGTGTCCAACCAATCCTCCACTATGATTCTCCTTCAACAAGTTATCCCTGATTGAACATTTCGGGATACACAACCGAATTCCCTTGAATCAAAATCCATCTTGGATTAAATAGTCCATCCATTGATTTGTGTCCCTTATCAAAGGGTTCCCAGATTCTTCGTAAGCTTCTTTGAAATCTGGATCTTCCTGATACATCTTCTTGAGGTGTTCAAATCCCAAGGTCTCCACTTGAAATTCCTGCAAGATCAAAATCTCTTGGTCAAATCATTTGCAACTTTGTTAGTGCTTCGACTAATATGATTAATAAGAAAAGTAAAATCCAGCATGAATTCTACCCATTTGGAATGTCTCTAATTCAACTTCTCTTGTCTAGTTATAAACTATAATGCCTAATTATCAATATAGAAGATAAAATCCTTTGGGATAAGATAATGCCTCTATTTTTTTAAGGCTTGAATTACAACATAAAATTCGTTGTCATATGTTGAATACTTCCTCTTAACATCATTTAGCTTCTTGCTGAAATAAGCAACAAGCTTATTATCTTGGCTCAAAACTGCGCTAATGGATACTCCACTCGCATCACATTTAACTTGAAAAGTCTTCTTAAAATATGGTAGAAATAAAATAGGTTGCTATGTTATCTTTGATTTCAACACTCTAAATCCCTTCTCATCTTCTTCTGTCCAATTAAAATATTTATGCTCCTTCTTTATGGTGTCTAGTATAGATGCACAAATACTGCTAAAATTCCTGATGAATTTCCTGTAAAAACTTGCCAACCCATGAAAACTTCTTACCTCAAACACGCTTCTTGGAGAAGGCAAATATATGATTTCCCCCACCTTCTATGGATCCATATTCAACTCATTTGAATAGATTACAAACCCTAAATATATAAGTTCCGTTTTCATAAAAGAACACTTCTTCAAATTCACCAACAACTTCTCCTGCTGCAACTTTCTCAACACCATCTTCAAGTGTCTGAAATTATCCTCTTCAGTCTTAGTGAAAACTAAAATGTCATCTAAATAAACAATCACAAACTTACCAATAAAATCCTTGAGTACTTGATTCATCAAACTCATAAACATACTCGGGGCATTTGTTAAGCCAAATGGCATAACGAGCCACTCATATAATCCTTCATTTGTTTTGAATGTTGTCTTCCATTCATCTCCCTCTCTCATTCTTATATTATGATAGCCACTCTTCAAGTCTATCTTGGAAAAATAACTTCTTCCACTCAAGAAATCCATCAAATCATCCATTTTGGGTAAATGAAATCTATACCTAATGGTTATCTTGTTGATGGCTCTCGAATCTGTACACATTCTCCAGGATCCATCCTTCTTTGGACTCAAAAAAGTTGGTACTGCGCATAGAGTCAAACTTTCCCTGACCAAAACTTTATCCAACAACTCTTGGATCTGCTTCTTGACCTCTTCATTCTCTTTAGGGGCCAATCTGTATGTTGATTTGTTTGGAAAACTTTCTCCTGGAATAAGGTCTATATGGTGACTGATGCTCCTAATGGGAGGAAAAGAGTGAGGTAACTCATCCACCATAATATCAACAAACTCATCTAATAAATCCTGAACTTTTACAGGAAAATAATTTATAGAAGTGCTTGCAAGGATGACTCTCAGATTACCTATGACAACAAACTACATTTCTTGTTCTTTCTTGACTTCTTTCAAGAGTTCCTTTCCACTCATTATAAGTATACTAGGACTAGCTTCTTCTTTGAATCCTTTGTCTTCTATTGGAAACAACATATGTTTACACCCATTATTCTCAAGGGTATAAGTATTCTTCCTCACATCATGTATGACATTCCTATCATATTTACACGGTCTCCCCAACAGAACATGACAAACATCCATAGGTATGACATCACATAAAAATTCATCTCTATAACCACCTATCTTAAATTCAACTTTGCATTGTCGACTTACCATGACTTGATGTCCTTTCTGCAACCACGACACCTTTACGTATTCGAATGTACAGTCGTCTCCAAATTCAAGTTTTCCACCATCTTTGTGGATACTAAATTATTGCTCTCACTGTCTATAATCACCTTTCATACCCTATCCTTGGTCTTGCAAGCATTTTTGAATAGATTGTTCCTTTGGACGGGCTCTCGTGCTTCTTTCTCTGGATTTACAAGGACTTTCCTCACAATAAATTATTTTCCTTCTTCCGCTACTTCTGCCTTCATCTCTATCTCCACATTCCTCTTTCGCGCTTCAGAAATGTGAGCTTCTCCACCTCCTCCATTCTTTTTCTCAAGACATTCCCAAGACATGTGCCCTGTCTTTCCATAGGAATAACACTTCACCTCTCCTCCTCTGCCTCTTCCTCTTCCTTTGGGGAAAGAGTTTCTTTCGCCATAGTGTCCTCCTTTATAACTTCCTCCTTTTTTTGTTTGACTGTGATATCTTCCATCTTCAGCTCTGGGTTTCTGGAACTTTTCTCTGACAATGCCTCTACCTCTGCTTGGACTTTTTCCTCTGTTCCGTTGAATCTGTTTTCTTGCCAAATTTTCTTCTGCTTTTAGGGCTACCTGATAAGAATCCTCCACTGTTATCATTGTCATCATGCTGATCTCATCCTGGATTTCATATCTCAGGCCATTAATGTACTGAGAAACTTTTCTTCATCATTTTCTCTATGTCCTTCTCTTATGTTCATCTTGTAAAACTCTTCAATGTACTCCTTCACTGCCAGAACTTTCTGTCTTAGATTCTGTAAGTTCCTGAATATATTTATCTGATAGTCCTTGGGTATGAATTTAGCCTTCAACTTATCTACCATTTTATCCCAATTCTTGATTTTGGACTTACCTTTGCATCTTCTGTCAGCTTGCAATTCGTCCCACCATAATGCTGCATGTCCCTTCAATCTGGTTACAACATGCTTCACCTTCTTCTCATCATCAATCTCCTCATAGTCAAAGTACTTATCTAAAGCACTTACCCAATCAAACAATTATTCTACATTTAAGTTACATTCATACATTATGACTTCGATTTTCTCTTTGGTTCCTAGATTGACAACAACTCTCAGCAGTCACTCCTCTGCTGCTTGTTCTCCTGCAACTTCTTCTGCTTCTACTTACTCATTTTCAGATTCACTGACATCACCAACATCAAGTGATATTATATGCACTGTCTCCATGACATCCAAACTTGCACAAATTTTTCTCATATATTCTCCCATGGTTGCATTGACTACAGGTCTCTCTCCGCGTCTTCTTGGCAGCATGACTCCAAAATTTGTTTCACACAGAGCTTAATAACCTGGATCTTTATACCTCTTGATGATATCATAAAAATATTCTTCTTTTCCTACTATCTATAGAAAATTTCAATGCTCTGATACCACTTGATGCAAACCCCCACCACACCCTGAGGTGCGCGCGACCTCCCGATCTAGGATGGTTCATAGTAGGGATATGAATTAGCTCTTAAGTCTTCTCTGAACCCTCGAAACTATGTGCCACATGACTTCTTCTCTTTCCTTGCGTGAAAATTCAGGTTCACCAGGGTCTTATCTAGTCAGCGAAGAAATCCACGTGACCCAAGGCCAAGTCTGTAGGCTGAGTCTCTTAAATGGTAGCAACCCTGCCACTTCGGAGCTCTGGGATTCGGGAGTTCCAACAAAAATAACTTACAATTATCCCGAACGCAAAATACACGAATGACCGAAAAACAATGGAGATCAACGACTCTTAACGTGCGCTGAAATATATGGTTCAAAGGTACTTCGAGACTCTGTGCTTTGATATTTTTACCCACTCCAACATGCAATACCCCCGAATTTGTGAACTTCGTACTCGCGAATCAGATGGCTAACACTCACCTCATATCAACAATTGATTTTCACTCTGCTCTTCGGGTTTCAGAGCTTTCCACAACACAACACCTTGAATTCTTCGAAGTGCCGAACCGACGAACTCACGAAGGGTTTCAATCAATGGTCCACCTTTCCTCGCAAATGGATGAATGAGATCTACTTCGACCTTCGGGATTTCTCAACCCAATCAAAATTGCACTTAGTTTCCTTCGGAGTACCATATCTCCGAACTCCAAGATTTGTTGACATGTGGCTCTTTTTACCGGTGGCTAGGATTCGTTCCGAGCTTCAGAACTTCAGGAGTTCTGCACACTTTTACTACAACACTTCCAAATCGCTAGATTTCCAGACTTCCGAACAACGCTGGATCTGTGGATACGTGTCCTCACAAATGGATGGTCTAGGTTCACTCTGGATCTTGGGACTTTGAGAAACTTGTCTCCTTTGCATGCAACACATGGAAATTGTTGAATTCGTGAAGTTTGAAGGGCTTCAGGGGTTAATTCCCACGCTACTTTCCCAGATCTGACGGCTAGGAAAGATCTAACTCCTCCTCGAGCAGATCTCGTCCCCTCGACCTTGAAAATAAAACAGTTCTCCCTTCAAATGATTTTGTTTTCTATCCCTCTTGAGATTTGAAAACTTCAAAGGACTTAGGCTTGGGTGCACACTTTGCGCTACTTCTCCTGATCTTTGAAAAAATTCAGACTTGAAGATTTTGGAAAATCTTCCTGTGCACTCCTTGCGCTCGCTCGCCTCTGAACCTTTTCAACACTTGAATAAGTGTTTTCCCGGTGCACTCCTTGCATGGGTCTTCTCGAGATTTTATACTCAGACGAGTATATGTGCACTCCTTGCACTCACTCTACACAATTCACTCTATCTCTCCTGAGATATTGAATCCATAAATGACTCTGCCTTCACACTCCTTGCGTGGCTACTGTGCACTCCTTGTACCAATATTTCAAAAGAGAAACAATTGAAACTTATAGAACATAAACAATTCATTCAGTTAACCATAAAATGCACACGCAGGGATATAAAACACAGAAAAAAATTAACACAACATTACTCAGTTACTCAAAGGTAAGAACATGCAGAGATATGAAAGAAAATCTCCTCCATTAGATTCATTCGGAAAATATTTACACAAGTTCTTACAGCTCTTTGCTTCTACTCTCAACAACAATTACTATAAACTCCAACCTCAATTTCAATATTCATCAACAACCTCATTTGGACATAGATTATGCATACTTATACATGGAGGGGCTTCTCGAGCCTTCCTATGGACTATTATAGTGATATCATATCACAATTAAAACATTCTCCTACTAAGCCTTATTACAATAAATGGCATTTACAACCCAAATATGAGTCGATGGTCAATATCCATACAATCCTACAACTAATTAAGATAATTACAATCTTCTGCGATCTCATACAATGGCTCAAGCCTCCAAACATTAAAGGGTCTTTAATTACAATACTTTCAAAATGGTAAAATGACGTTCTCTCCTTGGAATCCAAAACAATTTGAATGTGCGCGCTAGATGCTGAGCTGTCCTCCACTTGGCCTCTTTGAACACTGATGGCGATGCTCCTGCATCAGTTAGATATCAGATAGTTTACTCGAAAAATGCAATTTTTCTCTCTATTTCTGATTTACCGAGATCACACAGAGCGCATAACAAAGAGGATAGGTAGACATGAAAACCCTTTCCGATATGTTTCTTATTTGATAATATTGCCTAGGGAATAGGGAAAAGAGAGTATGCAAATAAAAATAGTAGCAACCTGGTAATAAAAAATAAATAGAAAATCAAAACAAAATCGAAATACTAACTTTGCAAAAATTAAAAAGAGCATATTCGGGCTTTATACCTCCGGATATGACTGAAATTGCCATATCTTGGGAAAAAATAAACCTTTTCGAGTGAAAAAAAGCGTTCCTGACTGAAATGATCACTTTGAATGCAATGGAACAATCCTCTTAGCCTAGAAATGTACAAAAATGGTCGAAACTATAGATGAGGCAACACAGATTCATGATCTCGATTTACAACAGGAGCGGGTCTTTAAGTGCACTTTGATACCATGTTCGACAACACATATTTTCCAATGAAGGAAAAACACCTTTAGTAACCACTCACACAACCATATCAAATATCAATGCATTGATGTTTTCATGTGGTAAAACCCCTATAGGGAAACATAAACGACCACAACCAATGTGGCCACTTGGAGCAATTTATTAATGCAAAAGAAAAATATTACAAAGATATTTACAAGAGAGTTTCTCACAATCGATCATCAACTAATGATCCTCAATGCTCTTTAAATAGAGATATTGGAAAAGTTGGGTGCTAAGCCACATATCAATGTAGCTGTTAAGATCAAGGATAATATAATATTTTGTGTCACTCTATGTTGGAAACATATCGCAACCATCATATTTCCTAACTACAAGTGCATACTAATTCACACTAAAGAAACACACTTTTACCTAACGACACATTAGACCAAATTGATCTTAACCATCTCCTAAGTGTCTAAATATCCTAACAATATTTTGTTTAATAAAGTGATCAATTGATTCAAATTAAATAATCTTATGGTTTAATATTCTTGACTTGGGATCATTTTTGATTCAGATTCTAATGATGAATTTATTATCACATGCTATGATACTTGGTTGACATTACATAATTTTCTCATGTTATTTCTTCTTGGATTAATTATTAATACATAGTAATGTTAGTTAGATGGAATCACCAAAATATGACACTATATGTTGGTGATATAATTGTGTTAGGAGCTTAATCACAAAATAAAGCACATGCTCTCTCTCCACTGCTTGAATTTTTTTTTTTTAATTCATTCCTTACATATTGGGTATCAACTCTTCAAGATGATGACCTTTAAATACATTATAAGCTTGGAAACCTAAGCATTAAGCATATGCCTTTTCTTGTTCCTTTTAGCATGCTTAACTTACATCTTTGGAGCTTTACTCTTTGAATGAAATTTAGAATGCTCAAAATGTGGATCAATTTATTCAACATATCCTTCAACAATTGTGTACTTCTCCTCTTTTTTTTCCATGAAATTTTTTTCTCAAATTTATAAAGGGTATAAATTCATTTACGAAATAAGCATCAGCTGGAGAGAGCATGATCGGTGCTGGCCAAATAACGGACCTTCTCCTCTTATTCCTTTAACTCTACACTTTTTGTAACGATACCAAGTTAATAACATAATGATCTACCATTTTAATAACATGACTATATATGACTACTTTCATTCTTCTCTTGTATATGGTCATTTTTCATATTTGATAAAATTTCCAAAAATATGGAAACATTTGATTGGCCTAAACTTTTTCATGATTTTTCCTTACAACTTTCATGGTAATGTCACTCTTGTTAAACATCTAAGAGTGTTAGTCCTCTCATCTCATTGTTACCTTATTAAGAATTTATATCATATAATGATTTTTTTTTCCATAATGTGTGTTTGTCGTAAACAATCCAATTGAGACCCTTTCCTTTCCTATGTTCTTTCCAATTACAATATACCTCTATCCAAGCTTATTGAGTTTGAAAAATGGGTTTGGTTGTGTAACCAATGAACATTTTCCCTTGCTTGTTAGATGTCATCTTAGAATTCTACATGAGACACTTATTAAAAAAACAGGAAAAATTGTATATTCTTCTACCTTTAAAAGCAAGGTGTTATTATTCCCTACCACAACATTAAAATCCCCCTATAGACATGTTCGATGAAACTATAATTTATTCAATTGTAATTAAGTGATACTTTATTTAGAACAAATTATGAGAATATTCGAAAATGATATATTAGATGAAGGATACTTGAAAAATATGATATCAAGGACGAGTGAGGGTGGAAATATGATTCACATGAGGGATCCACATAATTCATCAACATGGACAAGAGGAAAGTGACTATAATAACATTATAGTGTGTTAGGGTCATATTATGTCTAGGGTCATAGGGTCATATTATGTCTAGGGTCATAATGACATCATAGTGGTTAATAGTTAAGGTGTGTGAAGGGTTGTAAGGTGGATCAAGATAAAAACAATCAAAGGTAAATGTTACCCATACTTATTATTTCTATGTTTTTAAATTAAATTTACCATGGCAGTAAATACCTATATTAGGGAAAGAAACTTAGAAACTTTCTATGTGTTATAGTGTATTCAGGGGCATAATGGATAGGGGTTATAATGTACTAAGGTATAATTTTGTTTATGGTCAAAATGTATTAAGGGAAGATTGTTACATGTCTCATAATCAAATTATGTTATGTTATGTTATCAAATGCCTCATCCTAATTATAATTATATGAACTTTGGAAGGAACACCTATGGTATCAACTTATTTTTTTTCAACTCTACCCTTATTTGGTTCCATTTTATTGACTATACGCTTTAACAATACTTATACTATATATCCCTAACACCTAATTCATATATCTTTGACCATCTATAATGTTTAACCACTAAAATTTTAAACACTAACACCTATATCCCATAACCCTAAACTTTTAAGCACTAACACCCATATCCCATAACCCACATGACTAATCAAATATTTAAACCAATATATAAACATTGTTTGAATGAAAACCAAATCACTACAACCTTTAAACCTGATATGATGTAATGCCTTAACCTGGTAACACCCACCTTTTCCCCTTACACCATATATCCTTAAGAGCTATAAATTTTATCACCCATAACTATTAAAATATATAATCACTAATACTATAATCTATATAACCCCCACACCCTAAATCCCATTAACACCTAGCCTCTAACCATGATCCCTAAAACACCTAATACTTAGACCCTAAAACCAATAACCCTTATCATTTATAATACCTATAAATTATAATATCTATAATTTCAAACCCCTTCAACTGTTATCAATCATAACCATTCATATATATCACACATAACCTCTATAGCCCCTTATTTTCATAAACTCTAACCCTTAAGAACTAAAATTCCTAACCCATATAACATCCAATAACTAACCACTATAACTTTTATAAACCCTAATACCTATAACCCTTAATATCTATTCCTTCTAACCCCTATAACCTCAAAATCATATAAGCAATAAATATAACATAAATCCCTAACCCCTAACAATAATAACCCATATAATATATAGCCCTTATAACTCATATTCACTAAAACTTACAATCCTTGTAAGCCCCAATACCTAACCATAATAACTCATTATCTTCAACCCCTACAATACCTTTAAAGATTATAACCCCTAAAACATATAACCTCCATCTCTTATAGACCATACTTGATAACCTTTTAACTACTAACGTTAGTATAATAATGAACTAATATAATGCTTACAACTTAATGCTTGTGAACCATATGACCCTTAAATCCTAACTCCAAAATTGTAACACTTTTAAATCCTAACACCAAACCCCTATAAACCTCAGCGATATAATTTTAATCTATAATATTTATAACCCATATAACCCCTAAAAATTCAACACTATTACTTACAACCCCTAATACCCTTAACCACAATAACCAATAAACCATATAAACCAGGTCATCAATCCAAACCATGATCTTTGATATTCACTATAAATAAAACATATATAAACCCTAAATATTATCACATAACCCTTATAACCAATAAATCCCATCCCCTAACTAATATAACACTTATAATTGATAATTTCTCTAATCCCTTATGCCTACCCTATGTACCCATTAAATCTTGAACCCCTAACATCCAACACTTATGACCCCTACTACCCTTAGTCCTTATAACCTCCATCACCCTATAACACTTACCTAATTTTTCCATTATGCATAACCCCTATAACTATTAATACAATTAAAACTTATCCCTTCTAATTTATAACCTCTCCAAACATTAACACCAATAAATCCTAACCACTATAACCACAATGTCATTTAACTAATAACTTGTCTTGCCACTAATTCCAAAGACACTTTAATCCTATAATAATTCCCAACACTTGGTGCATAGTTAAAACATGAGTCGTTGCTCCTTAACCTCAATCCCAACATGCCCTTTCCTTTATATTCCTTAAACAAAAATGTCTGTAACCCCTAAATTTATAAACCCTTTCTATAACACCTAATTAATGATACATGTACCCATTAAATAATATATCTTCAAAACCGTATATAAATCCTAATCCTAATGTCTATAACCCTTATATCTCCTAAAACTATACCCTAACCCTAACAACATATAATCCCTATAACAACTAACCCTTAATCCTAATCTTTTATAACCCTAAACCCTTATAATCCTTGTAAATTTAAACTAATATAAAAAATATACTCTATAATATCTTACTATTAATCCCCATAACACATAACTTATTTCCCTCAATTTTTATAACATTATAACCTCTAAAACACATAACCTATATCAGTTAGACCTTTAACTGCAATAACTATTAACCCTTGTAATAAGTAAACAATAAGTCTTCCATCCTCTAATCCTTTATAATTACCAACCCCTATAAACCATAGCCTATAACCCTCATAACCTCTAATTTCTAACTCCTAAACCTCACCCATAAAAGTGTATCACATCCCTTAAAAACCTTATTGTGTTATACCCTAGCTACTACCCTGTATAACTGATAGAACCCTTGAACTACAAAACCCATATCACCCTTAATGATTTGTGCACGTAACCTAAAACTCATAACACCTTTAAACTATAACTCAAACCTTATAAATCCTAACCCAAATAATCCTTAACTTCAATAAACCTTTTATAAACCCTAACTTGAATAATCCTTAACATGAATAACCTTTTTAACTCTTAATCCATATATCATATAACTACTAATCCCTTTTGCTAATTCTTATAAACCTTACATGTTAAATCCCTACCCATACACCCCTAATGCCTATAGCTACTAATCCATAAAACCCTTCATATATAATTCCCATCATCTAAAATTCCTTTAACACCCAATAATTATATTCTTTAATCCATCTAAACCATAAATAAAATAACACATAGCCCCATTTTGTCTCAATCATATAACCCACAAATATTTTAACTACTTATCAACCTTATCCCCTCTCTATACTAGCACCTATAAACTCTACTCTCTAACCCTTATAAGGTTTAACCACTATCAACTCCAATATCCCCTTACCCATTTTACACATAACCTTTTAAACCCCTAACCCCTAACCAATTAAAACATTGAACTATATAACCCCTAACCCCTAACCAATTAACCAATTAAAACATTGAACTATATAACCCATAAAATATGTAATCTATGGTGTACATAACCCCTAATCCTATCCCCATATTATTCCAAACCTCTTATACTTATGACCCTTGATCCCTAATCACTAATTGCAATATCCCCCATCCTATATAACTCCCATCCCCTAATTCCTATAGATCTTAACCCTTAACACCTATTACTATTTCTAACACTTAAAATGGATAAACCCTATAACCCCTTTCACATGAAAGCATAACCATAACAACCCCTAACTCTCATAAAATATAACCTACAAACCATATAATGCTTAACATGTATCCCCTATCCTATTTAACCTATTATAACCCTAAACCCTCTCCCTATTATCAAATCTAACCACTAATCTATATCAATAATAAACCTTAAAAACAATATCACTTATAACTAGTATGAAACCTAAGCCTTAACAATTATAATCCCTAATCCCTAAACTCGAAGGCATAAAGACCTCATACCCCTCACCTCTAACTTTATAATTATTAACCCCTATAATTTCTAAGACCTATAACACCTAATCATGTTATCACACTTAATCTCTATCCCTAAACTCGAAGGCATAAAGACCTCATACCCCTCACCTCTAACTTTATAATTATTAACCCCTATAATTTCTAAGACCTATAACACCTAATCATGTTATCACACTTAATCTCTATCACACGTAACTCCCATAAACAATGATATTTATAAACCTTGACTAATAATCAATATATAATAAAAAATTATACATTATATATGTGCGAGGGGAGACCAGATGAAGATATGATGTCTTCTATCATAAAAGAGTGGAATGGGAGGTGTGGTGGCTTATTCATTGGATGGAATAACTCCTTGAATATGATTCAATATTTGTTTCTAAAAGCATAAATTCAAATTGAATTATGATCAAAGAAACTATGCAAGTCCTTCTCCATTATAGACCTTTATGTTCCATATGAGGATATAATGGTTTACTATAATCAAATATGTACCCTAGGTTTATTAAAAGTAGATAATGTTACTTTAGGAGGGGATTTAAACATGACATTCAAATAGGAAACGTATGGGGAGCAATGTTAGACTAGAGTCCTTTGGTAGATCACTTTTCCCACATGTTTGAAGAATTAGACCTTTGTGATGTTGAACCCATTAAGCTGGTTCTTACTTGGAGAAGTTTTAGGAGTGGAAATGAAGGGGTTTCTAAAATATTAGATAGATTTATGGTGCAAGAAAGGGTTATGGAGGAAGTTGACATATCAAATCATGGTTTTGAAAAATGGGATCTTCAGACCATCTTCCTTTCTTACTTTAGATTGAAAAAGAGGAAATCAAACCCTAAAGTCTCTTCAAATTCAATCCTAAACGCTTGGAAGATGATGATTTCAAAATTTTGGTGTGTTAGAATTGGAAAAAAATTGATCCCTCCAATGAAAACTTAGCTATGTTCTAGCTTGTAAAAAATATAAGCAAGTTAAAAAAGGGTAGTAGCATAATGGACAAAACAAAAGTCCCAAAACTCTCACAAAGAGCTATTGTGTATTGATGTTCGTGCGTATTGATGTCACAACTGTGATTCAATCTTGAATAGCGCCTAGATCTAGAAAGTTGGGCAACAAATTGAGAGCCCGTTTTGTGAAATCTTTAGGGTGCCCATACATGGAAACTTCTTCACTGTGGAATTGGGATTTGGAGATAATTCCCTGAGAGATCAAAATCACCGAGTTAAAGGCGTTGAAACTGAAGACAAACAAAGCGTATGAGAGATTATCACTGAAGCTTTTGATGTCTAGACCTACAAGTTTGTTCAGGTTTGTTAAGGCTTCCCATGCTCTCAGGGATGGTTCATGTACATGATTTCATTTTAAATATAAGAAAGTAAAAAAGGATAGTAGCACAATGGACAAAACAAAAGCCCCAAAACTCTCACAAGGTTCAAGCTCATATTAAGAATATGTTTAAAGGGAACAAAGAAACCTTTCTAAAGAGGAGAAAATCAAATTGAAGGAGTTAGAGGAAAATAAAAAAAAGCTATTGGAATGGGAATAAGATAAATGGAGGATAAAAAGTAAGGAGATATGGCTAGAGAAGAGGCAAGAACATAGAATTATTCCAAAATTATGCAAAGCACATGAAAATAAACACTATATGGGAGATACACAAGGATGATGGAACAAATATTGGAAGATTCTAGGAGATAGCAGAAGTAAGAGTGGCTTATTTCCAAATGATATTTTAGGAATCAACAAGTGAAAACTAACGACATAATACAAATGACTTCTTATTTTCCAAAGCTCATTGAAGAGGATTAAAAAAATGAAAATATAGAAGAAGAATTCTCTAAAGAAGAAGTAAAAGTAGTATTGAAATCATTTCAAAAGGAAAAAATCCTAGATGGGTGGATAATATAATTATATTTATGATTCTTTTATATGATAGATGATAGGTTATTGAGAATAGTACATGAATAAAGATAATATTTAAGAGTGATAAGCCCACTAAATTCGACTTTCATAGCTATCATTCCTATGAAGAAAAACCTTGTAATTTTTAAAGGCTATAGGTTAATTTTATTATGCAATTCAATTTACAAAATAATAGAAAAGATAATAGGAAATAGGCTAAGAAGAGTCTTCTCAGAGGCTATCTCACAAGATTGATTTGGATTCTTAAATAATATATAGATTCATTATATCGAGGGACTGGCCCAAGAATTTCCATGTTCCATAAAATGTAAAAACATACCAACCATGGTGCTTAAGTTAGAAGGAAGACGATAGGGTTAGTTGGATTTATCTTAGGCTAATGTTAATTCATATTGTCATGAGTCCTAATGTTGTAAATTTGATTACAGATCGATTGAATTTAGCATAATTTATAGTTTTATTTAATGGATCGACATCTAAATTTTTCTATAATTCAAGCAGACTAAGGAAGAGATCCCCTATGTCACATTTTCTCTTCTTTTTGGTGACTGAAGAATTAAGTAGGGTTGTAAAATCATACACAAGGGACGAATAATTAAAAAGTATTTAGGGAGGTTTTCAACCCTCTATCAATTATTGTTTATGGATTATTCTATTTTGTTTGGACTTGCCTATGTAAGGGAAGCAAAATGGTATAAAACAATCCTAGATTTATACTGTATATTAATATTAATGAGTATGGAGGTAAATTCTCACAAATATACCATTTTATTAAATGGATTAGAAGTGGAACAAGAAATATAGATAGTTCAAATTTTTCCTTCCAACACATCTTCTTTTGACAATAGTGTTAAATTTTAGGGTTCATGTTGAAATTAAATGACGATAGTTTCATATATTGGAATTGGATTTATGAGCAAAGTCTTTAAATAATGTTACAGGTGGTTATAAAGAGAAAGAATATTGACCATGGTAAATTAAAAGAATAAGTAACTCCACACCTTGATAATGAGAGAGAAATAATGAATGATAAACCTTTTTGAGGGGAAAATCTCCTTTTCCAATATAACAAATCCACAATATGAAATGTTATCTAAAACTAAGTCTCCTTGGTGTATATATATATCCAAAGGGTTCAATTTACCATTAAAGGGCATATCCAACCAATAATTATAAAACTAATATAATAATAGAATTGTTATGCCTCAACATATAGGGCTTAACATTCCCCTCCCCTTCAAACAAGTGTTGTCCTCAAGACTTGATCAACTATGGATATTGCTACATGATGAACTCATTTTCCCATGCTGCATCTTGTATTGGAAGGTTCCTCCACTTGATGAGGTACTCAATAATTTCTCAATTGAATAGTTGTTCAATCCATGTTTCAAGGATTGTTTTAGGTTTTAGTATGAATTTCCATTCATCAATCTTTGGAAAAATATCTTGAACTAGAATCTTGTCGTTGATAATATTCTTTAAAAAAGAAACATAAAAGACAATATGAACATGTGAATATGGAGGAAACTCCAATTTGTAATCCATACCACCAATATTCTACAACACCTTATAGGGACCAGAGTACTTGGGTGTTAATGTATTATCCTTATTTTGTTGCTTGAGGTACATTTATTTATATGGTCGCGACATCAGAAATAACCAATCACCCATTTCAAAGTTCTTTTCACTGTAATATTGATCAACTTGTTGTTTCATCGTGTTTTGTCATATAACCAAGTGATCCTTCAATAGTTGGAGAACCTCTTGTTGGTGTTCTATGTGATCCTCCACTACTTGAACCTTATCTTTCCCTCTTAAGGGTGATATGATTGATGGAGGATAATACCCATAAGTTTTCACAAGTGGGGACATTTTGGATGAAGTATGGAAGGAATTTTTGTACCACCATTTTGTTAAGGGTAATCACTTTCCCCATTGTGTCTACTTATAAAATGAAAAGTAATGGAGATAAAATTCTAGACACTTATTCAAATTCTCACTTTGTCCATCATATCGAGGCGGTAAGATGAGCAATGAGCGAATTGAGTACCTAAACAAGAAAATAGGTTAGTCCAAAAGTTACTTATAAAAATTGGATGTATCACTTACAATAATCTTGGGGTTTCCATATAACACATGAACTCTTTCCATGGATGTTGTAGCTATTATATTTTCTTTAAAAGGATGAGAAATATAGTAAAAGTGGGAATACTTTGTGAGTCTATTTTCTACCACCATGAGGCAATTATTTCCTTGATACTTTGGTTGTACTGTAATAAAATCCATTGAGATCTATTCCTAGTGCTCATTTGGTATAGATAATGGTTATTGAAGACCTCAAGTCTTGATAATCTCTCCTTTGTTTTGTGTGAAAACCAAACATTCCTCCACAAACTTTTGGACATTGGTTTTAAGACCTTTCTAGAAGAAATCATTTTTGATCTTGTGGTAAGTTTTCAAAAATACCGAGTGTTCCCTAAGAGAGGTGTGTAGATTCAAGAGGACCTTATGTTTGAATTGGGAATTATTATATAAGTATAAGTGATCCTTATACTAGAATGAATCACTCTTCCACACAAATTTATCTGACGCAGTAGGAACCCATTGTAGTTGTTGAATAATATTCGATGCCTTATGGTCTCACTACCATTCTATACTTGCCACTTCCACCCAATCAACTTGTAGTACGGAGATAACATAAAGTAAGGTCTTAGTATTTTCTTCTTTCCTTGAAAGTGCATCGACCACCACATTTTGTTTCCATTTTTTGTATGTAAGTTCAAAGTCATAACCTAGCATCTTTGTAACCCATTTTTGTTTCTCTTATGAAGACATTCTTTGTTCCAAGAAGTATTTTATACTATCATGATATGTTTTTACCTTGAAGTGTCTTCATATTAGGCAAGGGTGCCATTGCTTAACTGCATGTAGTATGACCAACATTTCTTTCTCATAAATGGGTTTAAGTAAGTCCCTTCCTTTAGTTGGTAGATTTAAAATCAAGTAGCCTTCCTTCTTGCATTAGAACAACACCAATTCCTTGTCTTTAGGCATCACACTCCACAATACATGTTTTTATGAAGTTAGGTGTGACTAGGTTAGGAGTTCTACACATAGCCTCCTTAAGTTTTTCAAAAGATTGGGTTGTCTCTTGAGTCCAAGAAAATGAATTTTTTTCAATAATGTTGTTATATGTGCTTCTATAATCTATTTGACAATGATTCTTGACAAACTTGTTGTAATAGCCCATCAATCCTAAGAATTCTCTAATATTTTTCAAAGTTTTGGGAATTGGCCATTCTAGCATAGCCTTAATTTTGTTAGGGTCCACTTTGATTCCCTCATAAGATACAATATGACCCAAATATTCCACTTCTTGTACACCAAAACACACTTGGAAGGATTTACATATATTTTTTTATTCATCCATATTTTTAAAACCTTTTCAACAAACTTTACATGCTCTTCCCAAAATTTGTTGTAGATTAATGTATCATAAAAAAATACTAACATTTTGTTAGTGTGTAATGGTTCAAATATCATAAAAAAAAATACTATTCTAATCCTATATATTAATTATATTCTAATCCTATATACTAATTTTATCTTGATAATTTCTTTAATGAACTCTTAAAGAATATGTTAATAGCATGTTATCTTTTGGTTATGCATTATGCTTGCAAATACTATTGATAAAATCATATACATTGCAGTGAGACGGATTTTCTTTATTTATGACAAGTCAGTACCAACAA
>ML860906.1:24596-46901 GCA_009831015.1 Picea engelmannii
GGATTTATGTGATAGTGAATGGAAACATATGGATGATCGGTTGGAGGAATTTGCTACATTTTAATTTAGTTACAATCTTAAAATTGTAAAAATAAAATTTGTTGAGTGGGCCAAACCCAAACTCAAGGATCCATAAGAGTAGACATGGATACTGGAAGAAGAAATTTCTAACATTTTCAAACCTAAAATGAATGGAATTTTCACTGAAGAAGAGATAAGTAACTTGAATCTTTTGGAGCCATGAAAAAAAGAGTTTCTTCACTAGGAAGAAACAAAATGGAGGCAAAAAACTAGAGGAGCTTGGGTAGTAGAGGGAGATCAAAACACCTAATTTTTTCACAACTATGCAAAGATGATGAAAATATCAAATACCATTTGGAGTGTTAAGAATGAGGTGGGAGGGAAATATCATAGGTTTTCTAAGATGGTTGAGGTGAAAAACAATCATTTCAATAAGATTTTTAAGGAACCTATAGAGCAAATATTGTTGACAGAATTTAAATGGCATTTTTCCTAGTTTTGTAAATCAAGATAATATTCCACATTTTTCAATTGAAAACTACCATCACTCTGCACCTCGTTAGAAATTGACCGGCTTGTTTTCGTGAGGTGGGTGATTTGGTTCTTGTGAGGGTAATTCTGGTGGTTCCTATTTCCAGTTCTTAGATGAGGTGAGGCGTTGTTTTGTGAGAGGTGAGGGGCTAAAGGATAAAGGCGAATGTATTAAGTTGAAATTATAAAGGTGAAATTATTATGTTGAAAGGTGGATGGAAGGCTTCTAGTTAATGATGAAAGGCTCTCTCAAACCGCTACCAAAATGTCTCTATCACCTCCCTGAAGACTAGCTCTGGTTGGTATATTGACTAATTCAACTCATCAAACTCCTAATTGATCATGGCTTGGTTGAGGACTAATCCTCCATCTCCTTCAACTCCTATTCCAACTCCTAATCTCTCGGTTGAATATGCCACTAAAAATTTCCTATATAGATTTCCTATGCTACTAAACCAACATTTTCAAATACATGGAAATCATAATTAACTTTCTATGAGTCAAGGTCAGCAAATAAATCAGGATACAATGTATAAAAAAAATTAGAGTTTGGGTAATCAAAAATTTCCTTAGCATATGAATCACTTTATTTCTCAGGTATTGTAATATTTTACATGACAATACATCCAATAAACATACTCTTGTTATTACATAAATCCAAACTCTAAGTGTCCATGAAAATTAGTGGTACATTCTTAGTTATTTCACAAGATGATTGATCAAGAGCCATATGCTTAGTTTGTTCATAATATTTTTCAAAAGAAAGGGGTATATTGTTTTCAATCACCGAGTCATTATTTAAATATTATATAGATAAGAGTTTCATTATGCTAGTAGGTTAAGAGTTTTCCTCTAACTAACTTCCTCGTGTTTCTCTTCAATTATAATCGGTAAGTCAGCAGATACCTCATGTAGAAAAGGGTTCATGCTTCTAGTCCAAGATATAGCCTCCCATGTATTTTGGTTTCTGCACGATCATTACTACTTGAAGAAACAAGGACATCTCCAGGTATATATGACCATACTCATGAAGGGGTTTGTGGTTACACATAGGGTCCTCTTGGTCATGGATACACTGGGAGGAATAATAACCAGAGGAACCATAGTCTATGTCTTTGTTGGTTGGAAGACCATGTCTGTGTTGGTTGGAAAACCCTGGTGACCGATATATCTGATGCATGTGTTGTTGTGTTGAGCTAGTAGATCTAAACTAGAATCACAAGTGTGGTCACTTTCTAGCATTATTCAATATCATAAAAATGGAACTCTGGTAGTTTTAGAAAAAAATGTAACTATGATAGTTTCAGTGCATGACAGTTTTAGAAAACAATTATTTCAAGATCCTTCAAGTGCCCCAAAAATCATTAATCTGCAATAACTTGGCCAAAACAGAGAGTGAGAAGATGCAGTAAGAACTACGTGCTCCACAAGACTACCAAACTGCAAAGGATTCAGATCTGCCAAGGTTGATAAACTCCTCCTTCTATGATACATTTCTCATTTCCTATTGGCTTCTATGAGCAATGTTTGTTTTTCCCAACCTCTCCTCACAACTAGAAAATCCAAACTCGTAAACTAGCTTAGTTATTTGTCATTGTTGTTCTCTGACGCAACCTCGCCCCTCAACGGTCGGTCGCTCCACCAGGACCTTCTCTTTCTCGCAGCCCGAAGAGTCAAATCTCTTCCTACTCCCTCGGGAGTTCTTTACCCACAGAACCCTCCTCGGCGATCTACCCTTCGCAAATCGGGAAGTCGGCGTTCGCGCTATCGCGAACCCTGGGTGCACTCCTCATACAACTTCAAGCTCCGAACCCCGATCCTCGATGGTCAATGGTCAACCTCGGGATGTCGCCACTCGCGATGTCGAAGACTTGACCTTCCAAAGTCCGAGTGTCGAGGCGCGATGCCACGTGTGGTACTCCACAAAATCTCCGTGGGACCCGTCGCAACTCGCGACCTCGCGATTTCTCCGTGCTCCCTTCAAATTTGCAAACGACGAAGTGCCGAGTCCCAAGTCCTCGGGATCTCGTGCCACCTGTCCCTCCAATGATTGATGACTCTGATTAAATCGGGGGATCGCGACTTGCGATTTCGACGTGCATGTATTTCTTGCACTCGCCAACCCCGATATGCCGAAATGCGATGGCAAATGGTTCTACCTGCTCTTGAAGACTCCTTTTCTTTCAGAAGTTCAAGTCGTCGATTTTCTTCTTCTTGAAGAGTTCTTCGCTTTACCACCTTTGCCCTATATGAACCTCACTGGGGCCTTCTCCCACCGAGAAGCAAAAGCGCTATCCCTCTTGAGCTTCTGCAACTCTGACTCCTTCAGAGCTCCCTCGAACACACTCCCTGTGCTCGACCTCGACCTTCGCCAACCCTCAACGATGCTGAAGATTTCGACTTTTCCCTTCTCAGTCTTGCTACTGGAAGTTCGGTTCGACCTGCACTCACCTGCACGACTCGAAATATCCAAATCAACTCCGGGTTGGACGAGAATGAGAGTTTAACTGTAAATCCTCCTCAACACACTCTATGCGGAGGAATTCGACTGCACTCTATGCAGGAATCTCCTGGCTCAAACAGAGAAACAATTGAAACTCATTCACTCATTCTCTCAGGTTTCGAACCTGATATGCAATCACATAAGCAGCATATAGAAGATAAACATAAAGAGAAGCAAGTATGCAACAACGTAACATCAACAACACACATAGTTCAAACACAGCCATGGAATTGAATCAAGAGCTTTCTTCTATTAATTCAATCTGTACATGGGGTTTCTTCACAAACTCTCTGCTCTATTCTCTATTTCTCTCTATGCTAATGCTGAATAATGATAATAAATTACACAAGGAGGGTGCCTATATTCGTTCTCCCTCCTGGAAATGAAACTGTCTAATCTACAGCTAACCCTATCTACCAGCATTAAAACCATTTAATGTCTTCTTATCTACATTAAAATACAAGTGCGCTTCATATGAATGCGTTCATTCAAACGATGGTGCAACAATCATCATCGTGATTCAAAAATGTATGCGCTGGTACTGTCCAGCTGTCCTTCTCTTCCCTCCACGTTGGCTCGCGTCATAACGTCGTAGATTCTCCTACATCATACTCCTTGGATCGAAAGATTTCATGGGCTCCTGTCCATGAGCTCCTGCACAGTCTGACCATGCTTCTGAATCACTGCTTCCGTTTCCCAGCTGGCATCCTCCACTAGGTGATTTTTCCATTTCACCAGGTACTTAAAATATTGCTTTCTCCTGGTCTTTCTTCCAATTCTTTTATCCAGTATGCACTCCATCTCAGACTTCTGTGCAACTGGCAACTACTTTTGCCACTGGACCACTGGTTCCTCGGTTCCAGTGTCTGTTGTATCATTTCTATATGGGTATAAGTCTGAAATATTGAAAATCAGAGATATCCCAATGCCCTCTGGCAACTCAAGCTCATATGCATTCTCCCCAAATTTCTTCAGGACTCTGCAAGGTCTGATTTTCTTCATCTTGAGCTTGTTATATGTCCCCCTTGGGAACCTTTCCTTCCTCAGGTGCGCTAGAACCATGTCTCCAACTTCAAACTAAAGTTGTCTTTTCCTTTGATCAGCTCTGCGCTTATACTCCTGGTTCGCCTTCATCAATCGCTGCTTCACCTGTGTGTGAAGTTCTTTCATCGCCTCAGCGAATTCTTCAGCTCTCGCGCTGCTCGTTTCAGCCTGTTCTGACTCCCTGGGCTCAGATACTCCTCGCGGATGTGTCCCATACAAAATTTGAAATGGGCTCTTACCTGTACTTCGATTCACAGAATCGTTGTACGCAAACTCTACCTGTGGTAGGATCTGATCCCAACTGTTGTGATGCTCGGTCACCAGGCTCCTCAACAGATACCCCAAGCTTCTGTTGACTACTTCGGTCTGCCCATATGTCTGCAGATGGTAAGAAGAACTGAATTCTAGGTTAGTCCCTAGCTTCTTCCATAGCGTCCTCCAAAAATGACCTATGAACTTGGTATCCCGATCTGAGACTATGCTCCTCGGCAATCCATGCAATCGCACGATCTCTTTGAAAAATAAATTTGCGATGTGGGTTGCATCGTTGGTTTTATGACATGGAATGAAATGTGTCATCTTCGAAAACCTGTCCACCACCACAAAAATGGAATCAACCCCTCGCATTGTTCTTGGCAAACCCAACACAAAATCCATACTGATGGCTTCCCATGGCCTCTCGGGTATAGGCAATGGCTGATAGAACCCTGTGTTCTGCTTTCGGCCTTTTGCATGTTGACATATCCTGCATCTGTCAACAAACCGCTTTACACCAGCACGCATTCCAGGCCAATAATAAGATTCGCTCAGCTTGGCGAATGTCTTATCGTGTCCAAAATGACCTGCTAAACCCCCACTGTGTTTCTCCTTCACCAAATTCTCTCTCATAGAGCAATCTGGAATGCACAATTGATTGCCTTTGAACAGCAATCCATCCTGGATCAGGTAGTCAATCCACGGACTCCTATCCCTGAGAACTGGGTTCTCGTCTGCCTCGTATACCTCGCAAAAGTCTGCATCACTTGCATACATATCCTTCAAATTTTCAAAACCTAAGGTTTTGACTTTGAACTCCTGCAGCAGCAAACATTTCCTGCTCAAGGCATCAGCCACCTTGTTCGCAGTCCCCGAAATGTGCTTTATCACAAATGTGAAATTATGCATGTACTCTACCCACTTCGCATGCTTTTGATTCAACTTCTCTTGCTGACTCACGAACTGCAATGCATGATTGTCGTTGTACAGAACGAATTCCTTGGGTATGAGATAATGCCTCCACTTCTTCAATGCCTATATGATGGCATAGAACTCTTTATCATATGTGGAGTACTTCAGCTTTGCATCATCCAGCTTTTCACTAAAATATGCTACAGGCCTGTCATCCTGACTCAAGACCCCTCCAACAGCATACCCACTAGCGTCACACTTCACTTGGAAAGTTTTTTGAAAATCTGGCAACACTAACACTGGCTGCTCTGTTATCTTTCGCTTCAACAAATTGAAGCTCCTTTCAGCCTCTGCTATCCAATGGAAAACCTTATGCCGCTTCTTCACAGTGTCCATCATTGCGGCACTAATTCCACTAAAATTCCGAATGAACTTCCTGTAGAAACTAGCCAAACCATGAAAGCTCCTTACCTCGAAAACATTTCTCGGCGATGGCCAATTCCTGATCACTTCAACCTTCTCAGGATCCATCTTCAACTCATTCACCGATATTACAAAACCCAAATAAATGAGTTATGTCTGCATGAAGGAACAATTCTTCAAATTTATCAGCAGCTTCTCCTGCTGTAGCCTCCTCATTACAATGGTCAAATGCCTCATATGATCAGCCTTCGTTTTGCTGAAAATTAAAATATCATCCAGGTATACCACCACAAATTTTCCAATGAATTCCCGCAGGACTTCATTCATCAGCCTCATAAATGTGCTTGGCGCGTTTGTCAACCCAAACGGCATGACCAGCCATTCATACAAACCCTCGTTTGTCTTGAACGTTGTCTTCCACTCATCTCCCTCTCTCATCCGGATCTGATGATATCCGCTCTTGAGATCAATCTTGGAAAAGTAATTTGCCCCACTCAGGCAATCCATCAAGTCGTCCATTCTCGGCAGTGGAAACCTATACCTGATGGTGATCTTATTTATCGCCCTGGAGTCTATACACATTCTCCAGCCTCCATCCTTCTTCGGACTCAGCACTGTCGGAACAGCACACGGACTTAGACTCTCTCTGACCAATCCTTTATCCTGCAGATCATGTACCTACCTTTCGACTTCCTCATTTTCCTGAGGCATCAACCTGTATGCTTCCTTATTCGGTAGACTTTCTCCGGGTATGAGGTCAATGTGGTGACTCACACTCCTCATCAGTGGCAACGAACGAGGTAGTTCGTCCACGATGATATCAGCGAACTCTCCAAGCAGTTCCTGAATCTCTTCCGGCAAGTCGTCCACTCTTGTGCTTGTCAGGACAATTCTTGGCTTCCTGACAAAAAAGAATTGTGGATCTTCATCCTTCTCCATCTCTGTGAGAAGTTCCTTCCCACTCATGAGAAGTATGGTGCTGCTCACTTCCGGCGTCACTTCCTTATCCTTTACCGGGTGCAATGTATGTGATCTCCCATCCTTTTCCAAGGTGTATGTGTTCATTCTCCCATCATGAACAACATGTCGGTCATACTGCCAAGGTCTACCCAATAAAACATGACAGACATCCATGGGAATGACATCACACAGGATTTCATCCTTATATTCACCCATTTTAAAATTGACCAAGCATTGCCTTGTAACACATACCTGGTGTCCTTTCTGCAGCCATGTCACCTTATATGGACTTGGGTGTTTGTTCGTTTTCAGCTCCAGCTTTTCCACCATCTCGGTCGAAACGAGATTATCGGTGCTTCCGTTGTCCACTATGACCTTGTATTTCCAACCCTTGGTGTTGCAAGTCGTCCGGAACAGTTTTCATCTCTACGTTGAGTTGTCCACCTCTTTCTCAAGTTTCAAGAGAGCCTTGTGCACTGTCAGTGACTCCCCACTTCCAGTTTTTTCATCCTCAATGTCTCGCCTCTGCACCTCAGTGACGTGAGTTTTTCCTCTGTCCATTTTCCTCTCTGGACAGTCCACGGCTTTGTGACCGTCTTTACCACACGTGAAGCATGTGATAATTCCTCTTCGACCTCTGCCTCTACCTCGGGTACGAGGAAATGTATTGGCATCAGCATAATCTTCTTGCTAATCATCTTGCTGCCTCCTTGGCTCAAAATTTTGTCGCCTCTATTGTGAGGTTCCACCTCTCTCAGCCTTCCCCTGAGGCCTCTTCCAATCCTCTTTGGGCTTCTGGTATTCCTTCTAGGCAACTGCCTTGCCTCTGGGCTGGCTCCTGCCTTGCCCTCGCTGTCCTTGCTTGCGGCTCAGCTTTTCTTCGGCCTTCAGAGCCATGTGGTACGCATCCTCAACTGTGCGGATGGTAACCATGCTCAGTTCATCTTGAATATCATACCTGAGACCATTCAGGTATCTCGCCACCTTTTCGTCATCACTCTCTCGATGACCAACTCTGATGTTGAGTCTGTAGAATTCTTCGGTGTACTCTCTCACCGTCATCAGCTTCTGTCTCAGGTTCTGCATGCGCCTGAACAGAGTGATCTGGTAGTCTCTCGGAATGAACTTCGCCTTCATCTTGGCGATCATCCGATCCCAGCTTTTGATCTTATGTTTTCCTTTGCAGCGCCTGTCCGCCTGCAGCTCGTCCCACCATAAGGCTGCATGTCCTTTCAGCTTGGTAACAGCATGCCTTACCTTCTTGTCTTCTTTGATATCTTCGTAATCGAAGTAGGTATCCAATGCTCAGATCCAATCTAGCAATTCTTTTGCATCTAGACTTCCCTCATAGACGGGAATGTCCATCTTCGTCTTTGAGCTCATCCTCGAAATGGCCCTGATCAGCCTTTCGGTTGATGCATCCTCTGTCGTGACTTCTTCTTCAGCATGTCCATCTTCCTCTTCAATCTCGGGATCACTGAACTCTGCTGCACCAACACCACGTCTCTGGGTGGTCTCCATTTCTTCAAGTCTGGCTCGGAGATCTCTCATCTCTCGCTCTATTTCAGCATTTCCTGCTGGCCTACCCCTTCTTCGGGCATCCCTGTCCTCACGATCAGGAGATTGCCTCTCTCTTCTGGGCGGCATGGTGTATCTGCTTCTCCTTGCTACCTGAACAAAGAGAGCTCCTCTTCCCGCTCTGATACCACTCTTACGCAACCTCACCCCTCAGCGGCGGGTCGCTCCACCAGGACCTTCTCTTTCTCGCGGCCCGAAGATTCAAAGCTCTTCCTACTCCCTCAGGAGTTCTTTACCCACAGAACCCTCCTCGGCGATCTCCCCTTCGCAAATCGGGAAGTCGGCGTTCGCGCTATCGCGAACCCTGGGTGCACTCCTCGTACAACTTCAAGCTCCGAACCCCGATCCCCGATGGTCAATGGTCAACCTCGGGATGTCGCCACTCGCGATGTCGAAGACTTGCCCTTCCAAAGTCTGAGTGTCGAGGCGCGATGCCACGTGTGGTACTCCACAAAATCTCTGTGGGACCCGTCGCAACTCACGACCTCGCGATTTCTCCGTGCTCCCTTCGACTTTGCAAACGCCGAAGTGCCGAGTCCCGAGTCCTCGGGATCTCGTGCCACCTGTCCCTCCAATGATTGACGGCTCCGATTAAATCGGGGGATCGCGACTCGCGATTTCGACGTGCATGTATTTCTTGCACTCGCCAACCCCGATATGCCGAAATGCGATGGAAAATGGTTCTACCTACTCTTGAAGACTCCTTTTCTTTCAGAAGTTCAAGTCGTCGATTTTCTTCTTCTTGAAGAGTTCTCCGCTTTACCACCTTTGCCCTGTATGAACCTCACTGGGGCTTGCTCCCACCGAGAAGCAAAAGCGCTATCCCTCTTGAGCTTCTGCAACTCTGACTCCTTCAGAGCTCCCTCAAACATGCTCCCTGTGCTTGACCTCGACCTTTGCCAACCCTCAATGATGCTGAAGATTTCGACTTTTCCCTTCTCAGTCTTGCTACTGGAAGTTCGGTTCGACCTGCACTCACCTGCATGACTCGAAATATCCAAATCAAATCCAGGTTGGACGAGAATGAGAGTTTAACTGTAGATCCTCCTCAACGCACTCTATGCAGAGGAATTCGAATGCACTCTATGCAGGAATCTCCTGGCTCAAACAGAGAAACAATTGAAACTCATTCACTCATTCTCTCAGGTTTCGAACCTGATATGCAATCACATAAGCAGCATATAGAATATAAACATAAAGAGAAGCAAGTATGCAATAGCATAACATCAACAACACACACAGTTCAAACACAGCCATGGAATTGAATCAAGAGCTTTCTTCTATTAATTCAATCTGTACATGGGGTTTCTTCACAAACTCTCTGCTATATTCTCTATTTCTCTCTATGCTAATGCTGAATAATGATAATCAATTACACAAGGAGGGTGCCTATATTCGTTCTCCCTCCTGGAAATGAAACTGTCTAATCTACAGCTAACCCTATCTACCAGCATTAAAACTATTTAATGTCTTCTTATCTACATTACAATACAAGTGTGCTTCATATGAATGTGTTCATTCAAACGACGGCGCAAAAATCATCATCGTGATTCAAAAATGTATGCGCTGGTACTATCCAGCTGTCTTTCTCTTCCCTCCACGTTGGCTCGCGTCATAACGTCGTAGATGCTCCTGCATCATTGTTGTTAACAACAACTTGGTTGATTTTATGCCCTTGCACTATCTAAATTACCTAAGATTTATTGATTAACATATCAAATTAATATTGGAATGCACAACATCAAATATGAGTCAAATTCTAAGGTTGGCAACGGATGAATACCATGCATATGATGAGAGAATATCCAATGAGAATGATATGGACAGATATCCATGTCTGTGTAATGATTGTCTTGGTGGAAAGGTGAGAAAAAGAAATTCGATTTATCGACATATGATAAGACATGGGCATAGTGGTGTAAGTCTAATTTTGTGTTGAATCTCTACTCAATAAAACATAACAGATGTGGGTTGATTTATTTTTGTCCAAGACTGAAACTTGATTTTGTTTATGAACTTTGCAAGAACAAGATGAGGTTGCCCTTCAACTAAGTCTCGTGTTCCATTATTTACTATTGTGCATCCAATGGAATTTCAAGAATTGAGACAAAGTATATGATTTTCATTTATTTCTCATGGATTAAGCTTTGGTTTCGTATATATTGCTCGATCGTCGATGGTTCCAAGAACAACCACATTGATCAATTTTCATAGAAGAATTCCATCTTTCACTATATCAAAGAGATAATTTTCCATAGGATCAATTGGAAGGTGTCTTTTCACCACTAGATCATCTCTAAGGTAGTTATTGATATGCGCAAAAAATGCCACCTTCTCATATTCGCCAATTGTGTGAAGCAAGGTGGTTGTGGCAGTCTTTAGACATACAGATTTGTTCTTGGAACCACTTAATTTTGTATCTACATGTGTCTCAAAATTAAGATAAATCTGTAGAAAACCTTTGAAATCCACAATCTCTTTTGCATTCGAATGGTGTTCTCGCACAACAACTCCTACCTCCACCTTGATGAATAACTCCTCAAAAATCTTTCAGTTTAGTCATTCTAGAGCTCAAATCCCCAACAGTTAATTCACCCTTCTCTTTCTTCATGGATGCATATTTTTATTTTAAAGTTTGAAGCTTCTCCTAAGTGAATTGGCCTTGAATCCAAGGATATGAAACCAATACTTTCACATAGATTACCACTTCCATTATCAAGTGTTAAAAAATCCTTTGAAGTATTGTCATCAATAACAATGTTTGAGAAACTGCTAGTTACACTTCCATTTTCATTGTCTGAAATCCTTTCATCTTCATTGGTTTGTTTTGTAAGACTCCAAACCATAATGCTTGCAATCAATATAAGTATCATTTTAGGATTGACCTCAACAATGTCTTCAAGTAGAAGGAAAATTGAGCATCCAAGCTTCTTTGCCACATTGATTATATAGGTTTCATTCAGCCTCTTTTCTTCCTCATTCTTGCCTTTTATGACAATGTACCAGTTCACAGCCTTAGGTTCCACAAAACTCAGTATATTATCAATATTCCTTTGTTGATTTGGTATTGCAGATGGAAATATATAAATACAAGAGCAATACAAAATAAATAAGTTTGGTTTTATTGAGATAATTTATGTAGGTAATTATTATAAGGTGTAAATGTCCACTCCTATACAGGTGGTATCCCTTTCTGCTTGAGGCTTAACCTTTATCTGATATTGAATATAGTGCTCCTTTTTGCTAAGGCAACACAATTATAGATAATGGAGAGTTGCTTGATGCTTAACTTTTTTTACTATTGACATATAGTGCTACTTTTTGCTAAGGAAACCTGACTACAAATATGCAAAGTTATGAATTGTAAGGTTAACTGTCTTCGACAATGAGATCATTTCTTGTAAAATAATTCTTTAAATGATTTTAATATCATAACTATCATATCATAAAAGAGATTTGAAGGCTTGTCACAACGTTTCATGTTCTGCACTTCTTTTTTTACATCTCTGCCAATGCTTGTTGTGATTTTGTTGTTTCATTGTTTGAAAAAGAGAACAATTCCCTTAGAGACAGCTTGCTGTTAATTTTAAATGTTGTATATTTTTTTGCATGATGGTTAAACCACATGCAGAGCAATCCTACAAAACATGTAGTGTCGCCAAAAGGAAAAGGAATTTATAATGTCAACAGAGCTCTGGAGACTGCACAAGAGCATGTCAATATTGGTCATAGTGATCATGAAGAACTCGTCGAGCAATGTGTAAAGGACATTGTTGATAGTGGTGTTGAATTTGAGGTAATCAAATTCTTTTTGTGATAGTTAATATGTCCCAATGTTTTGTCATAACTTTCCATGCTTAAAATGTTCTTTTTGACAAAAATTTGTTGCTTGCATTCTTCATACTTTTGAATTCTTAATAAGACATTCTTCATACTTTTGAATGTTGTATATGTGTTTTACATGATGAAACCACATGAAGGGAAACTCTATAAAAGCAGCACGGTGAAAAGGACGAGTCCTTATCAAAAGAGCTATGAAAGATGCACTAAGTGATCTCAATATTGATAACGATCATATTGATGTTGAACTCGAAAATAATGTGTAGTATATTCATAGTGGTACTAGTGAACTCGAGGTGAGTGCAATAATTATACGCTAAATATTAGAATATAATTCTTATTTCAATATTTTTCATATCTCAAGATAGTGTGTATTTCTTTTTGTTTTTGCAGAAATGTATTGATCATAAACTTCAAGAAGGTGACAAAGTAAAGTTGTTGGATACGTATGATGATGCTACTATGGGCATCGGACGGATTCACTCATTATCTATTATACATGGAGTGAAATTGAGTGGATCAGAAGACGCAAATGTAAATGTTATAAAGGTCACAAGTAGAATACCCCCTCTTTATGAAGACAAAATAGATGGATCTATCCGTCTGAAAGAGAAGGAAGGAAGCTTCTCACGGTGGCCTTTGAAATATTTGCAAAAAATGACAACGTTTCAGAAGAAACCACTTAAAGGGTTTTTAGTAGACGGATCAAGGTACGTTGGCTTCAAAATTCAGCTCTTGAGGCCTTATACTTTCGGAGATACAGCCAAACATCTTGCAGCTCATCAATATATATACGATCATCTTGCAGCTCACAATATTTTGTGTTAATTTGATTTTATGTTTATGCAGTAGTTTGAATGTATATTAATGTTCATAGATCTTTTATTATGATGGATGTTTTATTATGGTGTATTTGTGGACTTTGATAATTTTTAATATATATATATATATATATATATATATCTTGCAGTTCATCTAAATTGCAATATTATATGTTTTAATTTGATTTTTTGTACATTCAGTTGCTTGAATGTACATTGTTCATGGATATTATATTATAGTGTCTTTGCATACTTGGAAATTCCCAGTCACAACATTGTACTACTGTTAACATTTTTTATTATATATATAGTCATCTTGTAGTTCATTTAAATTGCAATATTATATGTTTTAATTTGTTTTTTTTCAAATTACTTTAGTTTTTTATCATGATCATGTTAGAATCAATCTTTTATCTTTTATTTTATGTTTTAAATTAAGTTTAATACTAAGTTATTTAATGTTTTAATTTAAGTTTAGTACTATGTTTATTTCTGCATTACACAAATAATTTATGGTAAATAATAAATTATTCATATCAATGTATAATTGAACATTTACTACTAAATTTATATTAAATATAATGATTATGCAACTAATAAACATTATATCAATACACTACCAATTTACATAAATCAAAAAATCAAAATGACTAAATATACTACTAGTTGATGGCAATAACTGATACAAATGACTAAATTTACTACTTGTTGACAACGATAAATGACTACCACAACTAAATAAATGACCAGTTAATGACAATCAATGACTATAACAATGACTAAATATACTACCAATGGATGGAAATTAGAGAATAAAAATGACTAAATATACTACTAGTTGATGGAAAATGTTGATTACAATGACTAAATACACTACCCGTTGACAGAAAATGATGATTACAATGAATAAATATACTACCAATTGATGGAAATAAATGATACAAATGACTAAATTTACTACTTGTTGACGACAATAATGGAATACCACGACCAAATAAATGACCAGTGAACAACAATTAATGAGTAAAGCAATGACTAAAGTTACCACCAAAATGATCAACCAAAATAGCCAATAAATGACTAAAGCTTTTTAGTCATATATGTCACGTTATATATGTCCGAAAATATACTACTAGTAGTCATGTGACTAAACTTAGTCATTCATATGAAATTTTTAGTCATTTTTTTGGTCATAAATTTGTTTTTTTCTACTAGTGTGGGAAAGAGCAAAGACAAGAAGAAGGACATGAGAAAAGAGAAATTATTTGCATGTCATAAGTCTGGCCACTATGCTAGTCAATATCTGAACAAGAAGAAGAGAAAGAAGGATCCATAGGTATCAGCATTAATTGAGGTTGTTGAGTTTACTAAGAAGTTCGAGAAGGAATTTTCTTTGATGACTTGTCTTTCAGAGAGTATTTGTCTAGTGTGTGAGGACATTGAAGCATGGTTTGTGGATAGTGGTGCATCTTGGCATATCATGGGAATGAGGTCAGTGTTCCTTAGTTTTTTAGAGATAAGCTCAGACTATCATGTGGGTTGTGGGGCTAGCACCAGACATGTAGTGAAATGGGTTGGATGAGTAATATTCCAGCTAGATTAAGAAGGTTTTCTAGAGTTGGTCGAGGTATTGTTTTTGCTAGAGCTTATAGTAAATTTTCTCTCAGTGACAGCTTTGGAGGTTTAGGGATGTGGAGTTGTGTTCTTCTGTGGATAGGTGTTTATGTGTCCAGAGGGAGATACTCCAGACACAATTGTATTGTGTGGTGTCTAGTATGAGAGGTTATATAGGTTATTGGGACAGCTTGTGGTTGGATCCAATGGATTTTTGGATTCATAATTAATGTCAGTGTCAGAGAGTGAGTAGGTTTATTAGAATATTGAGTTGATATCGGGGACTCGGGATTCTTGTAGTACTCTAAGAAGACTCAGCTGGTATGATATGACAATGATGGATACTCAAAGGTGTTAGGAGATTCCTAGGGGCATGCCTTGGATGGACAGGTCTCCATATCAAAGTTCAGTGTAGGTAGCAGCAAGGGATTCTAGTTCATAGGGAGCAGAGGCTTCTAGTTCAGAGGGAGAAACTACAAGAGCAGATGAGATGATGGGGTTGGAGACAGATTTTGGTGGAGGTTCTAGAAGTACCTTGCTCTCTAAGAGGGAGTGCTAGATTTTGTAGCTTGGAGGTACTTCTATATTGGTGGTGCCCAACATGTAGAAGTGACCGACCAAATGTCTCTCTCTAATGACTTGACCTTATAAAGTGATTTTATAAAGTTAAGTGGGGTATTTTATTATTTAATGAGTAAAAATGATTTTATAAAGTTTGGGTCACTTAAGTGATTTAAGTTAACTCAATGAAAGATTAAGTCACATATGCTGATCTTGTGGAGAAAGATTGAATCTTAGCCATTGAGATCTAGGGTTAGGGAAGTTACTCATTAATGAGTAAATAAGAGCATTAAAAGAGAGTGGGGGGGACTTTTCAATGAGAGATTGAGGGGGAAAGTGAAGAGACACATTTTCCAAGAGAGATAGAGCTTAAAGGAAAAGAGGAGTAGCAAAGGAGGATTGGTGAAAATCCCAAGGAGAGGGGGCACGCATCCAAAGATAGCTACATCCATTAAAGGGAAATTTGTACAGTATGGATTTTAGAGCAGGTCATACAGTGCATTTAGCGTTGGTCATACAGTAGAGGAAATGCACAAATTTTGTGGCATTTGATGCACATAAATCGGGATATTTAATGATGGAGTAAAATCTTACAGCACCGTACAGAAAGGTATAGGAAGTCTGCACATAAATAGAGACAGTCAAGTCCATACAATCATATAGCAAAGAAGTACAGGTTCGTACAGCAGATTTCAAGCATAGAAATCAAGGGACTTTGGCATAGAAATTGAGGTGAAATGTTGGAACAGATTTCAAAATAAGTATTGTTGTAATTAATGTTGAAAATATTATTGTTGTAAACTCAGAAATTTTTCCTATGAGCTCAATAAAAGAATCTCTCCTTGGTTGGATTTCCCTTTGAGGTTTTTCCAAGGGCATTGCCCATAAATCTTTGTGTCAAATGTATGGTTGAATGTTATCTATTATTCATTTATTTTCCACTGCTAAGTTTTAGATGACTTATTCGTTTGTGTTTCCGCTCATAAACTACTATTAAATCCTATTTGTTTATTACATTATTGTTAAAGCTTTATTGGAGGTTGAAATCAAAGTTTGACTAAATGTTTGACAAAAAGTCACTATAAATTTAACATGACCTTTGTCAAATGTACCAAATACATCTATAACAAATAGGAGAGAGAGGAACATTTCAATGGTTATGGTTTTTAAAGGTACATAATAGTTTGCATCACATCCTTTGGATGCATGTGGATACCTCTTAAGAATAATGTAAAAATACATAATTATTTAAATGTCTTTCAATATTTAAGCATACAAAAAAATTATACATCATTTAAAAAAACAACTTATATCATATATCATAATTATGTGTACATATTGTATTTTTTTCCATTTGTACATGTAAATTTAAATTTAAATTGGATAACTTACACAAAACATTTTCAATTAATTTAATTTTTAGAAATTAAATATTAATCATACATTTTTTTTTTCAATATGGTTTTTTTAATTGCCCATTCTTTGAATACGTATTCTTTCTTTTCATAATATATATCCTAGAAACAAATTAATGATGCAAGATAACAACGTGAAGGTTGGATTTTGTGGGACAATAATGATTGAATAGATCCTCATTATCTTAAATAGCACTATTGAGGGTTGATAAAAAAAAAAAAAAAATTGTTGGTACTGACTTGTCATAAATAAAGAAAATCCGTCTCACTGCAATGTATATGATTTTATCAATAGTATTTGCAAGCATAATGCATAACCAAAAGATAACATGCTATTAACATATTCTTTAAGAGTTCATTAAAGAAATTATCAAGATAAAATTAGTATATAGGATTAGAATATAATTAATATATAGGATTAGAATAGTATTTTTTTTTATGATATTTGAACCATTACACACTAACAAAATGTTAGTATTTTTTTATGATACATTAATCTACAACAAATTTTGGGAAGAGCATGTAAAGTTTGTTGAAAAGGTTTTAAAAATATGGATGAATAAAAAAATATATGTAAATCCTTCCAAGTGTGTTTTGGTGTACAAGAAGTGGAATATTTGGGTCATATTGTATCTTATGAGGGAATCAAAGTGGACCCTAACAAAATTAAGGCTATGCTAGAATGGCCAATTCCCAAAACTTTGAAAAATATTAGAGAATTCTTAGGATTGATGGGCTATTACAACAAGTTTGTCAAGAATCATTGTCAAATAGATTATAGAAGCACATATAACAACATTATTGAAAAAAATTCATTTTCTTGGACTCAAGAGACAACCCAATCTTTTGAAAAACTTAAGGAGGCTATGTGTAGAACTCCTAACCTAGTCACACCTAACTTCATAAAAACATGTATTGTGGAGTGTGATGCCTAAAGACAAGGAATTGGTGTTGTTCTAATGCAAGAAGGAAGGCTACTTGATTTTAAATCTACCAACTAAAGGAAGGGACTTACTTAAACCCATTTATGAGAAAGAAATGTTGGTCATACTACATGCAGTTAAGCAATGGCACCCTTGCCTAATATGAAGACACTTCAAGGTAAAAACATATCATGATAGTATAAAATACTTCTTGGAACAAAGAATGTCTTCATAAGAGAAACAAAAATGGGTTACAAAGATGCTAGGTTATGACTTTGAACTTACATACAAAAAATGGAAACAAAATGTGGTGGTCGATGCACTTTCAAGGAAAGAAGAAAATACTAAGACCTTACTTTATGTTATCTCCGTACTACAAGTTGATTGGGTGGAAGTGGCAAGTATAGAATGGTAGTGAGACCATAAGGCATCGAATATTATTCAACAACTACAATGGGTTCCTACTGCGTCAGATAAATTTGTGTGGAAGAGTGATTCATTCTAGTATAAGGATCACTTATACTTATATAATAATTCCCAATTCAAACATAAGGTCCTCTTGAATCTACACACCTCTCTTAGGGAACACTCGGTATTTTTGAAAACTTACCACAAGATCAAAAATGATTTCTTCTAGAAAGGTCTTAAAACCAATGTCCAAAAGTTTGTGGAGGAATGTTTGGTTTTCACACAAAACAAAGGAGAGATTATCAAGACTTGAGGTCTTCAATAACCATTATCTATACCAAATGAGCACTAGGAATAGATCTCAATGGATTTTATTACAGTACAACCAAAGTATCAAGGAAATAATTGCCTCATGGTGGTAGAAAATAGACTCACAAAGTATTCCCACTTTTACTATATTTCTCATCCTTTTAAAGAAAATATAATAGCTACAACATCCATGGAAAGAGTTCATGTGTTATATGGAAACCCCAAGATTATTGTAAGTGATACATCCAATTTTTATAAGTAACTTTTGGACTAACCTATTTTCTTGTTTAGGTACTCAATTCGCTCATTGCTCATCTTACCGCCTCGATATGATGGACAAAGTGAGAATTTGAATAAGTGTCTAGAATTTTATCTCCATTACTTTTCATTTTATAAGTAGACACAATGGGGAAAGTGATTACCCTTAACAAAATGGTGGTACAAAAATTCCTTCCATACTTCATCCAAAATGTCCCCACTTGTGAAAACTTATGGGTATTATCCTCCATCAATCATATCACCCTTAAGAGGGAAAGATAAGGTTCAAGTAGTGGAGGATCACATAGAACACCAACAAGAGGTTCTCCAACTATTGAAGGATCACTTGGTTATATGACAAAACACGATGAAACAACAAGTTGATCAATATTACAGTGAAAAGAACTTTGAAATGGGTGATTGGTTATTTCTGATGTCGCGACCATATAAATAAATGTACCTCAAGCAACAAAATAAGGATAATACATTAACACCCAAGTACTCTGGTCCCTATAAGGTGTTGTAGAATATTGGTGGTATGGATTACAAATTGGAGTTTCCTCCATATTCACATGTTCATATTGTCTTTTATGTTTCTTTTTTAAAGAATATTATCAACGACAAGATTCTAGTTCAAGATATTTTTCCAAAGATTGATGAATGGAAATTCATACTAAAACCTAAAACAATCCTTGAAACATGGATTGAACAACTATTCAATTGAGAAATTATTGAGTACCTCATCAAGTGGAGGAACCTTCCAATACAAGATGCAGCATGGGAAAATGAGTTCATCATGTAGCAATATCCATAGTTGATCAAGTCTTGAGGACAACACTTGTTTGAAGGGGAGGGGAATGTTAAGCCCTATATGTTGAGGCATAACAATTCTATTATTATATTAGTTTTATAATTATTGGTTGGATATGCCCTTTAATGGTAAATTGAACCCTTTGGATATATATATACACCAAGGAGACTTAGTTTTAGATAACATTTCATATTGTGGATTTGTTATATTGGAAAAGGAGATTTTCCCCTCAAAAAGGTTTATCATTCATTATTTCTCTCTCATTATCAAGGTGTGGAGTTACTTATTCTTTTAATTTACCATGGTCAATATTCTTTCTCTTTATAACCACCTGTAACATTATTTAAAGACTTTGCTCATAAATCCAATTCCAATATATGAAACTATCGTCATTTAATTTCAACATGAACCCTAAAATTTAACACTATTGTCAAAAGAAGATGTGTTGGAAGGAAAAATTTGAACTATCTATATTTCTTGTTCCACTTCTAATCCATTTAATAAAATGGTATATTTGTGAGAATTTACCTCCATACTCATTAATATTAATATACAGTATAAATCTAGGATTGTTTTATACCATTTTGCTTCCCTTACATAGGCAAGTCCAAACAAAATAGAATAATCCATAAACAATAATTGATAGAGGGTTGAAAACCTCCCTAAATACTTTTTAATTATTCGTCCCTTGTGTATGATTTTACAACCCTACTTAATTCTTCAGTCACCAAAAAGAAGAGAAAATGTGACATAGGGGATCTCTTCCTTAGTCTGCTTGAATTATAGAAAAATTTAGATGTCGATCCATTAAATAAAACTATAAATTATGCTAAATTCAATCGATCTGTAATCAAATTTACAACATTAGGACTCATGACAATATGAATTAACATTAGCCTAAGATAAATCCAACTAACCCTATCGTCTTCCTTCTAACTTAAGCACCATGGTTGGTATGTTTTTACATTTTATGGAACATGGAAATTCTTGGGCCAGTCCCTCGATATAATGAATCTATATATTATTTAAGAATCCAAATCAATCTTGTGAGATAGCCTCTGAGAAGACTCTTCTTAGCCTATTTCCTATTATCTTTTCTATTATTTTGTAAATTGAATTGCATAATAAAATTAACCTATAGCCTTTAAAAATTACAAGGTTTTTCTTCATAGGAATGATAGCTATGAAAGTCGAATTTAGTGGGCTTATCACTCTTAAATATTATCTTTATTCATGTACTATTCTCAATAACCTATCATCTATCATATAAAAGAATCATAAATATAATTATATTATCCACCCATCTAGGATTTTTTCCTTTTGAAATGATTTCAATACTACTTTTACTTCTTCTTTAGAGAATTCTTCTTCTATATTTTCATTTTTTTAATCCTCTTCAATGAGCTTTGGAAAATAAGAAGTCATTTGTATTATGTCGTTAGTTTTCACTTGTTGATTCCTAAAATATCATTTGGAAATAAGCCACTCTTACTTCTGCTATCTCCTAGAATCTTCCAATATTTGTTCCATCATCCTTGTGTATCTCCCATATAGTGTTTATTTTCATGTGCTTTGCATAATTTTGGAATAATTCTATGTTCTTGCCTCTTCTCTAGCCATATCTCCTTACTTTTTATCCTCCATTTATCTTATTCCCATTCCAATAGCTTTTTTTTATTTTCCTCTAACTCCTTCAATTTGATTTTCTCCTCTTTAGAAAGGTTTCTTTGTTCCCTTTAAACATATTCTTAATATGAGCTTGAACCTTGTGAGAGTTTTGGGGCTTTTGTTTTGTCCATTGTGCTACTATCCTTTTTTACTTTCTTATATTTAAAATGAAATCATGTACATGAACCATCCCTGAGAGCATGGGAAGCCTTAACAAACCTGAACAAACTTGTAGGTCTAGACATCAAAAGCTTCAGTGATAATCTCTCATACGCTTTGTTTGTCTTCAGTTTCAACGCCTTTAACTCGGTGATTTTGATCTCTCAGGGAATTATCTCCAAATCCCAATTCCACAGTGAAGAAGTTTCCATGTATGGGCACCCTAAAGATTTCACAAAACGGGCTCTCAATTTGTTGCCCAACTTTCTAGATCTAGGCGCTATTCAAGATTGAATCACAGTTGTGACATCAATACGCACGAACATCAATACACAATAGCTCTTTGTGAGAGTTTTGGGACTTTTGTTTTGTCCATTATGCTACTACCCTTTTTTAACTTGCTTATATTTTTTACAAGCTAGAACATAGCTAAGTTTTCATTGGAGGGATCAATTTTTTTCCAATTCTAACACACCAAAATTTTGAAATCATCATCTTCCAAGCGTTTAGGATTGAATTTGAAGAGACTTTAGGGTTTGATTTCCTCTTTTTCAATCTAAAGTAAGAAAGGAAGATGGTCTGAAGATCCCATTTTTCAAAACCATGATTTGATATGTCAACTTCCTCCATAACCCTTTCTTGCACCATAAATCTATCTAATATTTTAGAAACCCCTTCATTTCCACTCCTAAAACTTCTCCAAGTAAGAACCAGCTTAATGGGTTCAACATCACAAAGGTCTAATTCTTCAAACATGTGGGAAAAGTGATCTACCAAAGGACTCTAGTCTAACATTGCTCCCCATACGTTTCCTATTTGAATGTCATGTTTAAATCCCCTCCTAAAGTAACATTATCTACTTTTAATAAACCTAGGGTACATATTTGATTATAGTAAACCATTATATCCTCATATGGAACATAAAGGTCTATAATGGAGAAGGACTTGCATAGTTTCTTTGATCATAATTCAATTTGAATTTATGCTTTTAGAAACAAATATTGAATCATATTCAAGGAGTTATTCCATCCAATGAATAAGCCACCACACCTCCCATTCCACTCTTTTATGATAGAAGACATCATATCTTCATCTGGTCTCCCCTCGCACATATATAATGTATAATTTTTTATTATATATTGATTATTAGTCAAGGTTTATAAATATCATTGTTTATGGGAGTTACGTGTGATAGAGATTAAGTGTGATAACATGATTAGGTGTTATAGGTCTTAGAAATTATAGGGGTTAATAATTATAAAGTTAGAGGTGAGGGGTATGAGGTCTTTAT
>ML860913.1:0-10943 GCA_009831015.1 Picea engelmannii
TCATGGTTTATCAAGTGCTTAGGAAAACACTTGTTTGAAGGGGAGGGGCATGTTAATCCCTAGACAAAGCCCCATGTTAGGTATAAAACCCCTTATTAAGCCCTAGATATTGAATTATTACATTTCTAGAGTTATATTTGTATGTGGGTTAGACCCCTTCATTGCACCATTTCATTATAATTGTACCCTTTTTCTCCCCCCCGCCCCCCCCACACACACCAAGGAGACCTAGTCTTAGGATCATTGTATCTCATCTTCTACATTGAATATATTATAAAAGGAGGTTTCCCCCTCAAAGTGAAATGTTAGTAATTGATTGTTTATCATTCTCAAGGAATTGGTTCATAACATCCTTGGAACCATAGCTAAAACTCAAATTTGTAGTGGAAAACGTATTTAGAGCCCAGGACTTCCATAGATGGAGATATAATCAAAACTCTTTTGTCTTCTCTTTGATGGTGCTTCAATAAGAGATCCAAGGGTGGTAGGAGTGGATGATATTCTTTATGATCTAGGAGGAACAACAATAACCACATATGCCTGGGGTCTCAACATAGTCTCTAATAATCTAGCAGAAGTATACGCTCTCCTAAGAGGCATCCAACTAGACAAGGAATTAAGGATCATACATTTGATCATTTTGGGGGACTCTTTAGTGATTATCAGTGTTGGGATGATCTAGTGGTCTAGATTCCTCATCATTTATTATCAATCTAAGTAAGTAAACTTATGAGATACAAGCACAATATATGCAAAAATAGTCTTGAAATTCCCTATGAATTCCTACTAAAACCAAAGTGTTATGGGAAAAAATCTCACAGGGATCTTGCTAAATACACAACAAAATATCCATAGGATTATCCTAATAATCCTAGACAGAAAAGGGTTTAGACTCCTATGGTTTCCCTAGATCTAGATTCAAATGCATAGATTCATATTTATCCTAAAGAATAATGGAGATTGCATACCTTTATTCATAGCTTGTCCTTCATAAATTCTGGCTATTGCAGACCTGAAACTCGAGATCCAAGCTCCCCAACCTGCTTCATGTATACAAAATACAAGAAATACCTATGTTGGTTGTGGAGCTTGATTATATTCATGATTCAAAGGTTTGTTGCAGTCGTGCTTGGATCCCATTCCTTGCAGGGGGTGTGGGGAGGATTCCCCCCCCACAACTTTCGCTAGGGGGGTCCAGGGGGGGCGACAAATTTTTTTGTAGGCTCCCCCTGGCAGGGTATTCGGTGGAAATGCCCCTGAAGTGAAATATTGAGAAAAATTGCCTTCTAAAATATTGTAATTTTGTAGTCAATCTGGACTGTTCATTACAAGGTCGCAGATCTGATGGTAGAAGTTATTTTAGGTATTTTTACCATAGAAGAAAACCCTCTTTTATGAGGGAATTGTATTGCGGCTATGCATGTGGGTGAATATTGTATTCTGAGAGAGGAGACTATGAGAGAAAGAAGAGAAAGTTACAACGAGTGTGTTGTAGGTTGTATCCCTTCATTTTGTTGGATAATAAAAAGGAAGGACCTGGAAAATTCTCTGGTGGATGTAGCCCACACTGGGTGAACCACGTATATCTGTGTCTCTATTGTATTGTGTATATTCTGTGTTTTATTTCCGTATTTGTTTTATTTTATTCCTCCATGATCATGTTTTTCTAACAACCTCTCTACCTCTCTATTTAGGATTATAATCTTAGATCTAATTTTCTTGTAATAATAAATATAATGATATGAATCATATCTAAACATTTTCATAATGGAATACAAATATATTAGGGGAAAACCAATGATCTATTGATTAAATAAGCTAAATTACATCAAGCATACCTTGGGTGTAGATGCATTTCTTCTTTGCTCCTTGCTACTTGCTTCTCCCTTCAGATTCTTGGTTAGGCTAGGTTCACTGAATTATTATTATGATAGATACGACAAATACCTCTATAAATGAGAAACATAACCTTGCTCTTGAATTCTCCTCCTCTTGCCCAATACTTTCCTTTGTTATATATCTCTTTGGAGGAGGCTTGGGAGAGATTCTATATCTTCTAGAGATCACTATAGACTCAAATGATGTGAGTTCCTAGGCCCTTAACACAAAGATACAACTCATCCCTCACCTATTAGCTCACAACTCCTAGAATATAGAAGTTTTACAAATTCTTTCTTATTGAGATACTAGTAACCTGTGAGGATCCTCACTTGTTGTCTACTATGTTTCCCGTTAGGACCTCCAAAAGGGCTCAAATTATAGGAAAAATGTGCATTCTGGATTCTATCCTTTTTTGGATTCCTCTCTATCATATAGGGTGGAAATTGAGTCTATAACAGATGCCCCCTAATGTGTGAGATCAAGAAAGGAATGGATGGCCAAAATACATTACCATAAAATAACGTCCATGTGAGGCAGCGTGAGGAGAGAGAAAAGGAGCATCAGAAGTCAAAGAAGTCCTGCAATCGAACACCAAGGATGAGAGTATATATAGACCAATCCCCTAGGTTGACATACTAAGACTTTGAATGAGCATGGACTACAAACAATACACTACAGATCCATGATATGAAATGCTAGACCATGGCCATGAAAGAATACACAGTGGATCCATGTCATTAATAGGACCGTAGCCACGAGACAATACAATGTGGATCTATGTCATGAAATCAATCATATCCACCAACAAATACAATGTGGATCTATGACACAACATATAGATACAAAAAAGACAACGAGCACTGAGGGAAGTTCCCCCGAAGTCTTAAAAGTATGATATACAATTGGTATACTCCATCACAACTTGTGAGGGGATGTTGTAAAAGAAGGATATGGGCCCAACCCACGGTCTTCATCCCATATCCTGATGGTACAAATCGACGACATGCGAATAGATGGAATGATGACGAGCATGGTAGAAACTGTCTGATTATCAGACATTGATGTATACCATTAATAGACGTGAGGGGACCCACTGATGATGAATATGGACCCAAAGGTACCTAGTACAATATAGCGAGTGTGAATGGATAAGATGGTGTCGAACACTCGTAGAATCAATCGATCACGAGTCATTGATGTAAAACCATTGTCGCTCATGAGGAGGATTTCCATTGAGGACTGCAAGCTCCAAGGTACTAGCTGGTTTCTAGATCCCTCCCTAGATAATGTGTTGAATTTGATAGGAAGACATCCATCGAAGGAGGGCCTTGATGTATCCCCCATCAATAGACATGAAACATACTCTGAGATATGGTGTGAAGAGAGAGTATCACCAAGTGCAACTAACATAGGGATGAACAACTTGAAAAGTCAACAGAACAACAGATGGTCGACTCAGGATTAAACTTCCCTTAAACATATAGCATGACACAATGGTGACTTGGAAACAAGACAGAAGAGCTGGACGAATATATTGCAACAACACATGAGGCATCAAAGCACTCTACATGATGACTAGAAGAGTAACCGATCTGAGGAGTATTGCATAATCATATTACTGGGATGACTCCCGGGAAAGATAAAACCCAAATATATGTTGAGGACTCAAACAGGTGCCATGTTCAAAGGAACTCAACTGATGCTGCCATTTTGAGAATAAACCAATGGTGAAAAACCCCCCAATCTTTTGTGATTTTTTTGTATTTTTTGTCTCCTTCATGGTTTAACGAGCATGAAAGAATGACATAAGTATGCTCAGTATCCTTCATGGTTTAACGAGCATGAAAGAATTATGCAAGTATTCTTAGTATTTTGTCTTTTTCATTTAGTTTTAACAATCTTGAAAAAGATTTAAAAGTATACTCATGATGTGTCTTTTTCGTTTCCTTTAGTGAGTCTGAAAAAGAGATAAAAGTGTACTTGATGGGAGAGAACGAGTGGCTTAACAACAAGATCCTATGTTCCAAGCATATGGAACTGACCTAATAAATGAGGAATGAAAATGGTAGTAGCAAGTGAGATCCACTCTTAGCATTTGTTCTCTCCCTAGGCAGGTGGGTGAAAAACGAAGGCCAAATAATGCAAGAGGTGAATGGTCAAGGCTATTGCATAGCGGTGAGAGGGATGTAGGAAACAGAAAACGCAGTGGTGGGAGGCATCATGCAAGCAACAAATTCATAGATGACCATTAAGAAACAAGAACAATGTTTGGGAACCCCCATGGGATATGGCCAGAATATAGACAAAGAGAGGAAAATGAGGCTCAATATTCAAGTCATGATGGGGATAAAGAAGGGCTCTCGGGCCTTCGAAAAAATGTAGCATGGGCACCAAATTGCAATCTGGGTGCTAACTAGGGTGTCCATGAAGGGTAGGCACTACTGAACCAGTTATGACATGCAAAAGGAGTGGCTAGTGTCATGATCGGTCGGGTTTGAACCTAAGGCATAATGCTGGCAGTATGGATGGTTAATAATGCAAGGTGGAAAAATGTAGGGAAAAACCTACCCCTATATGCAAGTTTAATAATATATACCTCGTGTAGTGGAAGTCGCCATCCTCTTAAAAATGTTCCTGTAATCCCGTGAACACATGTAAACTAGATTTTGGGGGTCAAAACACGTAGTGAAATATCAAAAAAGAAAATATTTTTGGATTTTTTGGATATGATATATGCAAAAAAAAAGAAGTCACACCACACACCTATTTATAAGGCACTATGCATTCTAATGATTTGGGTGAAGTAGAGCCCATTACTAGGTTGTGGCCAAGAATATTTTTCATAATCAACGAACTCATGAACCAATGTTGGCATCATATAGCTTACGATGTCAGGGCCATGCCATGTAAGAATGATTTTTTCATGCAAAGTTACTCATTGTGAGTATTCTCATGAGCTAGGGAAGCTCCTTGAGGGGCATCATCAAAAAATTAAGGAAGTATGAAACACAAGTCTTCGATGGAAGGGGTATCAGAGAATTCGATGGCAAGTTCTAAAAAATAAATCCAAGGCGGAAAAAGACCAAGACTAGGAGGGCTACTAGATGCCCTAGAAAATTCCCCCAGTCCTGGATCAAGACTCATCATGTCAACTCTCATAGGGTATGACCTAGGGAGGATTCATTGTTGATGATGCTCATCTTCCCTGGGCTTATTTATGGAAGCCATGACTTCCAAGATGGCATTTTCTGAAGGAAAATCAAAATCAAGGGAGTCATGTCAACTAGGAGAGTCAACATCTAATTTGGGAGGAGTAGGCTGATCACACTTCATGTGAGGATGGAGGTGTTGATGAGTATCAAATGATGTTGAAGAGATCGTCGGATTGGAAATCTCAAATGCCATGAGTGGCATGGATGCTCCATATGAATCAACATCCATAGGACGAGGTACCACCCAAGGATCAAAATACCCAAGGGATCCACTGGTAAATGATCAAATCATGTTGATAGGAGCGATGTTTGCAGTGGAAAATGACGGGGGAAGGGGAAATATTCCCATCATCGAAGGATCTTTGAACATGCCCGCACTGAAATTAACAAAATATTGTGTGGTATCACCAACAAAGGGTACATTTTACCTCACATTGGATCCAAGTTATGGGGTACACAATGAAATATTATCTATCATCATTATTTTCCCTTGAAGAGGGGAGCATAGGAACCTAAAGACTGATGATACAACTGAAATAATCTCTTAGAACGAAGTACGCCCGAGTAACAAGTTTTACTCAAGAGGTGTGTCGACAACCTCCACTTAAACATAGACAGTCTTACCACCTAAGTAAATGGGTAAGGCAGTGATTATTCCATGGGGTTAGAAGATGTTTCCATCAAATGATTTCATTAGTGTGGCAGACATGTTGAGCTTAGAAGAGCCAAGGACCTTCCAACAAGAAATAAACATGATGCAAGTTGAGGCTCCTTCATCCACCACTATCTGGTAGATGTTTTTTTTCCAAAGATCGCACTATGATATGAAAGTCGACCTAATGGGAGAGACTATGAGTAACTTGAGAAGAATCAAAGGTAATCAAACTCAACTTTGAGGGATCAACCCCTCATATGAATGAAAACAAGGCTTTCTGCAGTGTGGGGCAGCTTTGGAGGACTTCAAGCACAAACATGTCACATGGTGCCTGGGCTAAGTCTTCCACAATAGTGTAGTTGTGGGTAGCCCATGTGTTGGGATTATGCGTAATACATCAAATAACGCACTTCGGGGGGCGAAGCGGTGTGTCAAAAGATGGATTTTCAATATGAAGAGGGCCACCAAGATGGGAAGAAGATGTTTCTTTTGGCACAACACGAGAAGGCTCAGGAATGTCATAACTCTTGGTTCACATTTTCAAATTGAATGTTTGGTCACACATGAAAATGGTATCATTTGAGGAAGACCCCTCATGGTGAGGGGTACCTTCCATGCCCCCTTGTGGAGGGGCAACATTTGTGGCAACCATGTTTTGAGGTTGAGGGGGGGAAGGATGGGTTAAGAAAACAAGTTGTCGAGGGCCCACTGTTGTGCCAAAAATATATGGACCTCATCCTTTCGAGGACACTGGTGAGTAGGTTGGTCATCCCCACAAATGGTGCAAGGGAAAAAAATCTTCCTTTTGTTTTTAGTTCCGCCCTCCTGGGTGTTTTGGGTTGAGATAGTCCCTTGTTCAATATTGGAATTTTTCTTTTTGTTTCTTTCCTTCTTCCCTCCAGGTTTCTAAGGATTATTTTGTGGCATGGATTGCATTGAATTCACCTTGGAGGTTTGAGTAGGGACCTCAACAATTTAAGAACTAGCACCGGAAGTTAACTTAATAGACATTTGACCCATTTGATCAACTAACTAGTTTACATAGGTATGGGAAATAGAACCAACAACACCATCATCATGGGGTCCTGGGTTTGGCTTCCTTGGATCTGTCAACAACCTAAGAGCATTTTGGATGATGTCATAAAGTGTTCCTGACTGAGAATAAATCAAATCTAAGTGTTGGTCATGCAAAATGGCCTACTCGGCTACATCGCTGGAAATGGGTGGTAGGAGGGACTTTGTGAACCACTCCATGAGGAGTTTGTCCAGAATATGAATCTTAATCATCCTACGTTTCCATATCTACTCATGTGTATGATATAAAATGTGATTGGCATTATATTGACGTAGTGAATTCAAGAGCTCAGTTCCTATCTCCTAACGTATGGGAAATTGGTGATGTGTTAAGAAAGCCATTGATAGGTCATTGAATCTTATAAAGGAACTTCCTTTTAATTCAATGTACCATTTGGTGGCAGCTCCAGTCAGGGATCTATAGAAAATACACAGCCTCACACTATCATCCATCAACGAGTTGGATGAGCACCATAAGTGGTATGCCATGATGTGTCTGGAGGGGTCCTATCCTAGTTTTCCATCGAACTTTGGAATATCTAAAGGTAGCTTGGATGACATTTTTGACCATGAAATATAGGTTCATTTGTCAATCGAGACAAATCTAATATATCTAATGTTGCGAGGAAAGGTAACAGTGCAAATGAATACGGGGAGGGAGGTGAAGTCTCTGCTATCCTAGATGGACCTTGCGGTCCCCCTATATTTGTAGTACTAGAGGGTTTAGGAGTTGTTGGAGAGTGAGTGCCTCCAGGAATGGTGGTACTCCCAGGAGCATGACTTCATATTCCCCTAAGGGGAAATGTGGACCCTCCAGAAAAAAAATGTTCCCAAAGCTAGTCCCAGGAAAGAAACCCCCAGGACAAGATGTGTTAACAAAGGGAAAAAATCCCCATGGTGAAAAATTTCCCACAAGGGATGTGCCCCTAGGGAAAGGTGTGCTTACCCAAGGAAAGTTAAAACCTATTGATGTACTATTGCCCCCATCCTGACTAGGGAAAACTTCAAAACCACTAGGGATGTTCCATCCAAAATGTGAACTAGCACTTGATGATACCAGGGTGCTCATAGGAATGGTGGAGGTGGAAGGAATTCCACCCACCATGCTGAAATCAAGGCTCACCCCCCCACTGGAAGAAGATCCAAATGTGGGCATCAAGATAGACATGATTGGTGTAGAATCACCAAGTAAACTAATAGATGGAAATGATGACATAGCTGGTGACATAAATGGAATCCCCCAGATTAAGGTACCTATAGAAAATGGAATGGATGGTGTAGGTCCAATGGAGCTAAGGGGTGGAAATGTAGACATCACTGGGATGATCCTTAGGGGATTTCCCTCTATCACACTTGAGGATGAACTCGTAGGCTCAACTACACTAGATGTAACACTCATTCCTGACATGGTGGGAGGATGGCTAAACAAAGAGAAAGGTGCACTAAAATATTCTCTCACTTGGACAAGTAGAGGTTTGTTTGGCTCAGTCAAAGGAGGATTAAAATTTTTTGGAGGATGGTCGTCTACCACTTTTACCTCGACTAAACTAGTATCATCAAACCAAAGTTCAAGCCCTTCAAATCCTTTTTCGACTATCTCATGCTTCTTGATAGGCAATTTTTCCATCTTAATGGGTTCAATTCCTCATAGTCGATGGGACTAGCGCAGTAGTTTAACCATGATGAATAAATTATGTTAAAATCCAAAGACAATTCAACCTAAGGACGACCTAGACTCGAACTCAAAGAGCACACCCCTAATCAAAACTAGGCTAACAACAAGAAAACCAACGGGCTCAAGGGAATTCTAAAAACCAACCCTATTTGGGAGATGAAGTCCCCATGCAATTGGATAGTGAAGATATGAGGAGCAGTTACAATGATCTACGCAAAACAACCATGACCAATCCAAGCAACCTTTATTAAGGAGGGCACCCTCCGGGGGAAATGAGACCATGAATGGATGTATGCCCTAGGTACTACATGCATGTTCCACCTGCAGTCACCTATGTAGATCCCTAGTAAAAGTCACTAAGGCTACCACCTAACAATCAATGGTCGGACAAATAGTTGTAGGTCCAACCGCACTTAAGGGTAGGGTAACAAAGCCCAAAGCTTCGAAGGTGTTAACCTACAAAACCCTCGTATATTTAGCAATCGAAGAGGTATTAGAAACACCAAAACAAACATAGATGGTTAATATCCCTACTTGCCCCGATGCGACCTCATGCTTAACTCCCGTGTTAAAGGAGGCTCCTGACAGACTAGTTGCAACAATGGATTTAATCGCCTTTAATGACTCCTAAGTTTCATTTTCTGTCCTTGGAGAGTTTACTCTCCAATCCTAATCCAAGGCCCTAAGCCTATCTAATGTTGTTTCATTATAAACTAAATATGTCTAATGAATTTTAGATTACGTAGTTTATTTTTGTGGTTGTTTCTTAAGTCTAAGGGTAGCAGATGAAACTTTAGTGATGTTTTGACTTTTGACCCAACCAAACAATGCAAGAATGATAATGCAATTTTTTCACTTCAATGGACTCTAGCTATGGAAGGGAGAGAGACTTTCCTTTTCCTTTGCAAATTTAAAACGGATGTCACACACACCAAGAAACCAACAATCACTTCAAATCTGAAACCAAACAATGCTCTTGATGCATTCTCTTCACTAGTACTTCAAAGGAAATCAAGCATGCAACAATATTTTTGAATTTTTTGGTTATTTTCCAATTGTAATGGAACAAATATTCATGATCTAAGAAAGAAAGCCAATGAAAAAGGAAAACCAACAAGAAACAACAAGCAAGTGGGTTGTAGGAAATTGGAAATGAGGTTGGATCAACCCACTCTAATGTCCCTACTTATATCTCACCCAAAACTCACCTAAGAGGGTAGATCCAGTGATAAACAATAATTACAAAAGGATATCTAATGCAACTAATGAAAAGTACTAGCATATCTCTTTAGATCTATTGAGTTTTATTTTCCCAATTTCACTAAAACTCTTAGACAACAATATAACCTATCCAAGAAATGGAATTCAAACCACACAAATATAATCAAACAAAACATGAAAGAAACTTGTGTGACAAAAAACACTCAAATAAAGACAATACCAGATTAGAACAGATCACTGCAAAACCCTATTGCTCAGAGGACAGACCTAGCCTCAAAGTTCTAGGTTTTTTGATGCAACTATGCAGTTTTTATAGATCCTCGTGGGACACAGTGTAACACCCTGTTTCCCCCAGATTGTAAATATAACTGGACTGGCCAAGGACTATGGAAAACACATAAGTATGAATATGTGATGTAAATGGACCTGCAGGAAGAGGTCAATGAATGTGAATAATATTTTTACTTTATTGCAGGACTGCTGAGAGGGGATGTGCAGAAAAGAGACCACGATGGCGGTGGAAGGCTCCTGAAAAGGTGGCGTTAACTTCCACCCTGAATGAATACCGTATTTGGACTCCACTGGCCTGGAGAACCAAAAGCAGCTCGTTGGCCCCCAAATTTGATGTCTCACATGCTGGTAGGCAGGCGGCTTGATGAGGGATGGGATGGTGAACCACCCATCCATAGAGCCATCAGGCTTGATCAGCGCGAGGGTAATCGTGCCACACGTAACCTCGCGAGAGGATAAGGCGTATGGCAGAAGCGATGGAAGGGGGCGAACGCGAGGGGAACTCTGGCAATTTTTACGCAGAGTGAGTGATAGTAGGGAGGGAGGATTGCAACCTTCGCTCCTGGTCACTGGCAGATGGAGAGATACAGTCTCATAACATCGTGGTCTCAGCTCAGGGGTGGCTAGTGGTAAATCCGTTGGGATTCGATGAGCCTACGGTTGGGTGGAAACGAGCACCCCTCTCAGCAGTTGTACCCATTTCTGAAATCATTTCGGATAAGTGTTTTGTTTACATATTGCTTTTTGAAATTCATAGAATGATACATATATGTAAATGCTCATAGACCTGTTGTTTGCACTCTTTTCGTCGATGTGTGAGCAAAAAATGAGTGCTTACATGCCTAGTTGGGCTCTGCTAGTCATGACAGCTGTGATGTAAAGGGTTAGAAAGAAACAACTAAACTATCAACAAGAATTTAAACAAAAACTAAAA
>ML860915.1:0-23537 GCA_009831015.1 Picea engelmannii
TATACCTTTCTTTTGTGCAAACCCCTTTACAACAAGTCTAGCCTTGTACCATTTTTTTCCTCCATCTTCTTCCTTCAACCTGTAAACCCATTTATTCTGCAATGCTCATTTTCCTACAGGAAACTGAACCAAGTCCCAAGTTTGGTTATTTACCAAGGAATCCATTTCCTCTTTCATGCCTTTCTCCCACTTCCTTTTAGTGTCTACCTGCATTGCCACTTCATAGCTTTCTGGTTCACCATAATCAATCAACAATAAATAATACAATTAAGGAGAGTATCGTTCAGGGGGTCTACTTAACTTGGTATATATTCTAAAAACACTTTCAAGAGTTTGAGGTACCCATTTCTCCTATTGTTGTACATTTTGATTTTTTGGTACCTTTGGAATTTCCTTTTGAGTGATCTCATCAAGCACTACGTATTCTGGTTTTTCTTCTTCTTGTTTCCTTCCTTGCAATTGGTCTTTATACATGACCTTCTCATTGAATATGACATCTCTACTCCTATAGTGATTACTGAAATGCTTACTTTGAATCTGTATAAGCACTATTACCCTTGTTATGTACACACCCAATACACATAATGATGTACAAGCTCTTCCCTAATTAGTGATATGTAATCATAACCCTTCTATACAAGATGTAAGTAGTAGAAGTCTATAAGCATCATGATTTTGTGATTTTCATAATCCCATAAGTGATAACCAAAATCATTAACACCATATCCAATAAAGGTACACTTCTTGGATTTTGCTTGAAGCTTTGTTCTATTTTCTTTATCAATATGTACAAATGCTTCACAACCGAAAGTCTTCAGAAATGAATAGTTTAAGTTTTCACTTGTCCATGCCTCCTATGGAATGTCACCATCCAACGAACTTGAAGGTCCTCTATGTATCAAATAAAAAATAGTATCTACAACATCTTCCCAAAACTGTAAGGGAAACCCTGCATGCAATCTCATACTCCTTGCACACTCCATGATTGTCTTGTTCATCCTTTCTGACACACCATTTTCTTGTGGTTTTCCTGGGACTATCTTCTCTCTACGAATCCCATGGTATGAACAATAATCACCAAAAGCCTTGTTGCAGTATTCACCTCCATTTTCTGATTTGTGACACTTCAACCTTTTTCCTGTCTCAATCTCAATCAAAGCTTTCAATTACTTAAAAGTATCAAAAACATCATATTTTTGTCGAATTCAATAAACCCAAGTTTTCCTAGTTGCATCATCAATAAAAGTAACATAATAATGAGAGCCACCAAGAGATGATACCTGAGCTAGTCCCCATACATCTGTATACACAATCTCTAACCTTTCATTCTTCTTTTCTTTTCCAACTTTGAGAAATCAGACTCTCTTCTGTTTTCCATAAACAAAATACTCACGGAAATCCAAATCGAGTTATTTAAGATCTGGAAATAAATTCTTTTTGTGAAGTATGTGCATCTCCTTCTCACTCATGTGTCCAAGCCTATGATACCAAAGTGTTGTATCCACTCCTGTAGAAGCTAAAGAGATAGAAGAATCTGTATTATCAGTACATAAATACAATGTACCTACCTACTCTCCTTTTTCTATCACCAATGATCCTTTGGTGACATTCCACGCCTTATCTGTAAATATAGATATACAACCTTCACTTTCCAACTGCCCTGTTGAAATTAAATTTTTCCTTAGATCTGGAACCTGTCTAACCTCTTTCAACAACCATTTGTTTCCATTCTTTTGTTTTATTTGTACCTTTCCCATTCCAACAATTTTGCATGGTGCATCATCATCCAAATGAACCTATCCAAAGTCACCTTGAAAATTATCTAGAAAATGTTTCCTATGGGGTGTGGCATGAAATCAAGCCTCTGAATATACTACCCAAGACTCAGAAATATTATCTATAGAAAGAATAAAAACATCTTGTAACACATCACATGTTACATTTGCTTCTTGATGTTTCTCCTGCTATCCATCTCTTTGTTTCTTTGGAGCTCTGCAGTCTTTCTTCAGATGTCCTTTCTTCTCACAATTCTAGCACTGTATGTTTCCCAGTATAGATTTGGATCTTCCCTTCATAGAATTACCACGGTTCCCTGAGCCGTTTATTTTATCCTTTTGTCTTCCCCTGTTCTCCGCTGTCAATGGATTACCTGATGTCTCACCTGTTATTTTCCATTGCATTTCTTTACTAAGGATAACACCAACAACATCATCAAATTTCAGAGTGTTTGAACCAAAGATAGATTTACTTATAGCCATGACCAAGCCGTTCTAGCTTTCTGGCAATGATCACAAGATTAGAAGATCCATGACCTCATCATCAAAGTCCACTTTTATATAACTTATCTGATTAGTAACCGTATTAAATTCATTTAAATGATACACAATAGACCCACCTTTTGACATATTCATATTAAATAATTGCTTCATTAGAAATACCTTATTGGACATCGAGGGTTTTTCATACATTTTAGCCAATGCGTCCATAAGCTCCTTCGTTGACTTTTCTTTTCAAATATTGAAAGCCATCGACGTTTCCAAGCTCAACCATATCAGTCGTAGTGACTTTCTGTCAAGAACCTCCCATTCTTCATCCTTGATGGTCATCATATTCTTTGCTATTCCGCCCAATGGTAGGGATATATCCTTATGATATAAATAATCTTCCATCTACATCTTCCAGAATTGGTAGTTTTTTCCGTTAAGTTTCTCGAACCTAAAATTTCCATTTTCCACCATTTTTCCCACTCGAACCAAGAACCCTCTTTTCTTGTGAGTTACCTTTCGCTTTGATACCAGTTGTTAGAAAAACATGATTACAGAGAAATAAAATAAAATGAATGTGGAAATAAAACACAAAAGATACACAATACAATAGAGACATAGATATACGTGGTTCACCTAGTGCGGGCTATGTCCACCAGAGAAATTGTCGGGTCCTTCCTTTTTATTATCCAACAAAATGAAATGATACAACCTACAACTTGACATTTGTAACTTCCTCTTCTTCCTCTCACAGTCTCCTCTCTCAGAATACAATAATCACACACATATACAACTGCACTATAATTCCCTAAAAAAAGAGGGTTGCTTCTAGGGAAAAAATCCCTAAAATAACTTCTACCCTCAGATCTACGACCTTATAATGAATGGTCCATATTGAATATGAAATTACAATATTTTACAAGGCAATTTTGCCCAAATTTTCTCTTTGGGGGCACTGCCCCCAAATCCCCTGCCAACGGGGGGATACAAAAAATTTCGCTGCCCCCCTTGGACCCTCTTGGTGATAGTTTTAGGGAGGCAATATCCCACATACCCCCGTTAGGGAATGGGGTCCAAGCACGAATGAAACAAATCTCTGAATCAGGAACATAATCAGGATCCAAAACCAACAGGAAGCCCTTGGATGAGGGCAGTTGGGAACTGTATAATGAAGGGGTTGGGCATGGAGAATGGACTTAGCCTCCAATGATAATTGCCACACTTGCAACCAGTTAAAATGATAGTGCATCCAAACATGATCCTTAATGGCGTCCTTTAAGCCAATATGAATCATTCGGGATAGAAATCATTATATAAGCCCTCAGTTATGATAGCTAACTATTCAAATGTGGTGATGAAGTATACTACTGACCCTTTTGTCTAAGCTTGGTGAGTCGTGCCAAAAAATGAGATTCCCTATCAAAATGGGCATAGATTGCTTTGGTGAACATGGTCCAAGCTATGTGTCCTAGATAACATTTCTTATGCCATTGACACCATTGCCATCATTCTCGATCAAAGTATAGAACCCACACATGGTGTTTGGTCTCATCATCTCGAATATCATGTAGAGAGAAGTAATGTTCCATTTGGGATACCCACCCGACTGGGTCTGATACATCAAATTTATGCATCTCAATTTTGGGCACCTTATTCCAGGAATTTGGAGAACCCCAAGGGGAGTGGGAAATATGTGTATGCTCATGATGAGAAGAGTGAGGAGACTCATAATGGTACTCTTGGTGCTTACCCTTGATCCGTGGAACAAGTTCATGGACTTCTTGGGTGAGTGCATTTAGGTTCTTGGTGAGGGTGTCCAAGTTTTGGTCAAGGGAGTTCATGCGCTAGGTCATGTTATTAGACAAGTTGGTTACCTTAGTGTCCAACCCTTCTAGGTTCTGAGAGTAGGTGGTAGGGGCCATTGGGGAGGATTAGGTAGAATGATACCACACTGATCAACACATTATAAGGAGTCAAGTGGGATAGGTGGAAAATGAGGGTGTCGGGAAGGGGGGTCAGTTCCACTGCAATCAGGACAAAGAGAGGAATCCAATGGTAGAGGTCCCAAATAAGGATGTAAGGAAGGGGGTCAGGACCAAAGAAAAAAACAAGGCGTAAAAAATGATAGGTATCACTGAAATCAAGACGAAAAGAGGAATCCAATGGGATAAGTCTCAAATAAAGGTGCAGACAAGCCCTAGACTTTTTTTTTAAACTCCTATGAAGTCGATATGAATACTAGTGCAACATTAAAATGCCCAAATTCTTAACTGTAACAAATGTGTAGTCAATTCACAACCAGAATGTAGGAGGCAAGGTTGTGCAACCAGAAAAACTTGTTTGTACCTAATCTGGTATGTTCCCCTCTAGTTAGGGTGTGCAGGGTATCTATGGACAAGGGTTTTCCCTGTGCTATAACTCTCTGATATACCTGTAGGGTTGAACAATAGTACTTAGCCCAATATCTCAAGAAACTAACTAAGGAGGCTTGACTGTACCCTTAGTCGTACTACTCGATTACCCAGGTACTAGAGAGTATGTTCCTGAATGTTGTTCTCAATGGCACTATATCACTTAGGCAGTCGATCGATTGATCTATGGAGAGTTTCATGATATATAGGCCAATCCATATACATGTGTTGTCTGATGCACTACCACTCGAAGGGGAACCAACATGGGTTACAAGGGTGTCCAACAATGTGAGCTTAAAAACCTCTTGTATTCCATGTGTGTATGCTTCCCCAATCGTGAATTTATGCATTGAACGAGAGATCATTGTAGCTTAAAGACGCTGGAATATGTCTCTACCCTGAAAAAATTTAACTCACAATTCCTGCCCAGGAAAGAGCTCTAATACCACTTGTAAAGTACCAGATGTAATACATTATGCATAAACCAAAATATTTAGCAATTATCAAGGGACCAACAAAATATTGAGAGAGCAATACCATAAATAATACCTTTATTCAAGAAAGCAATGTTCACTTGCCTCTTCAAGAGGGAAACCTCCAATAGAGTATAGCTCTATTACAATAATTTCTCAAGACAACTTTCTCATACCTCCTACTCTTATTTATACTAATTCTATCTTCTAAAGAACATTCTAGACGAATATCCTTCTAGAAGTGGAAGCTTCTATTGGGTCTTCTTACATTGAATTGTTCATATTTATTTAATAGACCTTATTAACTATTGTCGAACTTTATTACATGGAAAATATATATCATGCTAACTAATAACCAAGTAAGAGGGGCCAGGATCGGATCCTAACAATACTCATCGAAGGCAAAGTATATTGTAATTTCTTTGAAGTCAATTTGCTTTGACTTTTAAGTAATTTGAGTATGTAGGTTTTCACAGTTAGTCATAATTTTAAAGAGTCTTTTGGATCCAACTATGTGTGGAGCTTTGAAATGTCCAATGTTTCGAGTGGACACTCCACCCATCATCAGGGACATACGAATTGTTAGTTTGCCAAAGAGTGTTGAGTTTTGTATATAAAGGAGATAATTTTTTATCGTTGATGGATTGAAATCGACTGTTGCAATTTAAAATATTAAAATAATATTGAGGTTGCTAAGAGTTTAGGTAAACAATAGAGATTGAAAAATTAATATAAAAAATTATAATTAATAAATTAATGTTAAAGTATTGTTGACCAAAATTTGGTCACCTATATATTCTCACTCCTAGAATAATAAATAAATAAACGATATTGGAAGATAAATATTTTTGAACTATTATATGTTCATTGTATAGCCCTTGGTATCAGCTTCACCATGCAGTTCATAGAATCAAAATCAAAGTCTCCATGACCAAGATACACATACTTCTGTCCAGAAGTCAATGGAAGTGTTACAAGAAGAAATATGAAAAATGTTCAAAGTCACATGTTTTATCCTCCCCTCTCTCTTCACCCCTATTCATTCTCTCATTCTATACTTAGTCTTTTTTCCCATTGTCTCATTACTTTCATATTCCCCTTACCATTTTCCACACTTAACCATTTTCCTTTATTTCTTTCCACATTCACATTCATTTCCCTTTTCCTTTATTTTCCCATTTCTTTTTATTTTTCTTTCCATATTTTTTTATCCCATTTTCCCTTTCTTTCCTTTTCCCTTTTTCTCTTTCCCAAATTTCACGTAATTCCTTTATTTCCAATATATTTCTTTTCATTTTCCATTTTTATTTCCATTTTTTACGTGACCCAGTATATACTTTCCAAACTTTGTTTTATTTACAATGGCTTACTGTGGGTTTGTGGGTTGGTGATATTTCTTAAGAGTATGTGCTATCTCCACTACCCTCACAATGCACTTTGACTTCCTCCACCTTCATAATTCACCCAACTCTTTTTACTACTCTTTACTATTCAACTTCTTCAACACTTAGCCAAATATATGAGTTACCGCGGGTTCACTGGTTCGCGGGTTGGTGATGTTTATTTCATGTTATATGAGTTTGTTCGACTGATTCTCAAGACTTTGAATATTTTACAACTTATTTTTACTACTATTTACCTCTCCTCTCCACTTCACCTACACTTAGAATCTTTCACACTCATTACTTACTATGTATTACCGTGAGTGACTTCCTCACCTACCTCTACATTCATGTAAACCCGTGAACCCGCCATATTATTTTAATAATATTTTTCCTATCCTAATTTCTATGAGGAACATATCCAAGTGACACATGGAACTTTATTAACCAATGAGATACATCCACATGGCAGTTAATGGATGATGCCACATGACAACTAATTAATGAAGACACATGGTAGCATACAAAAAAGTGACACATGGCATGATTTTATTGGATGACATACGACATATTATTATGGGAATATTTTTGGCCTACCGAGTGATGAAATGTGGAAAAATTTGGTTGGGTGACTCATCATTGCTGACTGGGCAGATTGGTGGTTGAATGGGCATACAAAATTATTATTATATTCAACAATTTTCCAAGGGTTGAAATCCTCCAAGCTCTATAGTTCCTTATCTTCTTGTGTTTCTTGCAAAGTATATCAAACACTTAGATTTATATATCTTAAATAATATAATATCTCAATGCATGTAGAATAGAATTTCAAACCAAAAAGTTGAATTTTATGAAGGGAAGCCCGAAATTCATCCAAGGGCCCATATTTGCCCATCAATTTTGAAGGACAGTGGCTGAGCGTTGATCTTGCGGAGGCCATAAATTGAGCTCCGTGTGTTGGAATCATGCAAACTTTATACCGTTCGAAAGGTATTTTAGCATAGAATATGGTGGTATAGTATTCAAGTGCCTAAAGTTGATATGCATTTCTCAGAAATTAAAATATCACTTAACTTCATTTTTAATGGGCCTGCGTGACAACCCAACTTCATGAGCTCATATATTGAGATGCGAGCGATGGATTTGGGAAAATTTTATATCATTGGAAATATGAGACGATGAAGAGAACGTCAGAAGTGGTTTACATGGACAAAAATTTGGTTTTCACTCCTATAAAATTAAATTACAGTCATCCTCTTTCAATGGAGAATTTAAAAAATAAAAGTTTAATTAAAAACTTTTATTAAAAGGGGAGAGGGACCCACTTTCGATGTACTTGTATTAATGATGTGAATTCATTCATGAGGAAACTTGTATGAGAATTTCAAGAAAGGAAGAAAACCCTAACTGCTCAGGTAGTTAGAAAATCTCTTCTTAAAAAGAGAAGAGAGGCTTCATCAAGAGGCCCAAGAATTAGTATTGTCAAAGGGGCAGGGTAGAAGATTAGAGGAAGAAGAAGGTACAACCATGGATACACAATAAAGTTTCTGATCAAAATAAAGAAATCTCCATCTTCTCCATTTTTTTTTAATATATTCTTCTACAACACTTCTCATAGTTTTATGCTCAAATCTCAGAGTTGGGCACAAGGCTGAGTTGTTGAGTGTTCTTCTTATATTCTTCTAAGATATTTTCTTATATGATCATGGAGTATTTTTAGCCACCTATATGGATTTCAAAGATTTTTTAATGAAGAACATCTTTCATAAATAAAACTCCACAAAGAATTGCTTCGGGGTTGATCTCAACTGTGCTTTGTAACCATGTTTTCAGAATATAAAGTATTTGAGGTTGACCTATCAAATTATTTTTTGATCTTGATTGCAGTACTCTGTTAAAATTCTTTGAGATGATGAAATCATTCTCTCCTATGAAGAAGACATCGATGTATTTATATTTTGTTAAGAAGATTGTGTGATGCTGATCACAATTTAATTCCGATGTTGAAGCCCTCCTTCAATCTTTTCTTTTGTTGCACATAAATATTGTACTCAGGTTATTGAAGAACCATTTTATTTCATAATCTCAAGCAATAAATATTTAGGGTTTTTTGCCTAGCACTCTCCTAATACAAGATATCATAGATATATCTTTTAGTTCAATAGGAGTACCACCTCTCTAAAAACGAAGGGGGACTAATGTCCTCGTGAGGTTGTTGTTTTGGTCCTGACGGATTCAACCGTCAACATTTTTGGCTACCATATTGGTGACGATTTGTTTTCAAGATATTTGAGGAACCAAAAATCTCCATGGATCAAAGTTTCAAGAAGAAGATTCAAGAAAATTGTTGCTTATTGTAAGCATGGCTCACCTTTTTTTTAATATCGAAAAGAAACGAGAAACACCAAAGTTTCGGGAGAATAAACTCCCTGGAAAAATTTAAAATGAAGGGTTTCATTCATGTCATAATGCTTCTTTATATTCTTCATCAATCCCATCAATGGCTTTGGAAGGCTCAACAAAAGGGAGAAAAACTCAAAGAAGGAGACAATTTTATAATACCCCTTTAAATCTACCAGAAGTAGACTTTCAAATGCCCAATATTCCTATTGAAATGTTTTCTACATTCTTTGGGGATGCTTTAGAAGATGTCGAGCAACACTTGATTAATTTTAAAGGTACATGTTATGATTTCAACCTTACTGAAGACAATGTTACATGTAGATTATTCCTACAAACTAGTGCAGTCGCGCCCGCAAGCACGTCCGCTCACATGATCTTTCCTTCCTTTCGGCCTGAAGAACTTCAAAAGGTTCTTCTATCTCCCTATCGGGAAATCTGCACCCACAGAAAATCTTCGTAGGATCCCCTCTTCACACTCGGGGGATCAGACTTTGCGGCTTCGCGAGGTCAGTGATCAAACGATGTACTCTTGGATTACCGAGACCCAACACCTCAGTCAACGTTGACCTTCTCCTTCTCTTATTGGGATTTCTTCTATCGTGATTTTGTCACTCGCGATGTCAAGCAACTTGCTTTATCGACTCCCGAACCCCCGATACGTCGAAACTCCGACACATGCTCGGGTTGACTATTCAACGGTCCTTCACTTCCATCGGCATTTCGGAGTTTGTAATATCGTGAATATGGATGCTATTGTATCGGGACTTCTCGCTGCGAATACCCGATAAGGCGTGCCACCTATCCACCTCACCGACCCTTGTGGCCCCACACTATCCTTTTGACTGTCGGGATATCGTGTATCGCGATTTCGCGATTCCTGTTACCCAACCTTCGACTCTTCCCCTTACGAAACCTCGATAGGCGATTTCGCGAGTGATCCAGCGACCCTAGCTGGCTTGTATCACCGGCTCTATCCCTCTTGATCTTTTAACCTCTTGGAATACCCGCAATATCTCCCTTGCACCTCCACAAGATCTAACGACTCACGGGATGTCGCGAATCCTCCTCGGAGAATACCGATCGTCCGTCCCTCCTAATGAACTCTGCGAAATGACTATGTGTTCCTCCGCGAAACTCGTCCTCCTGCGTGAAAACTTGCGACGCTTCTTATAGAATTCCAGTCGCATCTTCCCTGTGCTTCCCTTAAATGGATTTGAAGGAATTACCCTTCCTAATCTTTTCCACGACTTTCAAGTCCTTCAGAAAAAATCTTGCATGCATTCCTTGTGGAAAACCTTCAACCACGTCTAAGTGTTGAAGTCCCTCGACTCTGCGCACACCTGCAACAACAGTCCTTCGATGTTCACTCAGGTCCACAACCCTGAGACTTCACTCGGCCTACGCACTCCTTGCACAACTCCTGTGCCTAACTGCACCTTGGGTGAATGAGAACAAAATCTAAACTACCTGAGCCCCCTGTCAACGCACTCCTTGCGGACACTTCAACTGCACTCCTTGCAGGAAATCTAGCTCAGATAGATAAACAATTGAAACTCATTCCTTCTTCCCTTCAGACTTCAAACTCAAACATGAAATCATATACACAACATACAAAGAAAATGTATAACAGGAAGCAAACATTCATGAGCATATCATTCAGCATCAATACACAGAGAACAACACAAAACCATGAATTTGAATCAATATCTTCCTATTAATCCAAATATCTGTACATGGGTGTTCTTACACAACTCTCTGCATGCTCTTCTTCTCAGTGCTCAGAATAATGTTACAATGCACAATGAGGGTGTCTATATCCCGTTTCCCTCTTGTGCTCTCAAACAGTCTAATCTAGAATTTAATTCTATCTACCTGCATTAACTAATTTAAATGCCTCCCACCTACTAAGGACGAGAGCTATATGGCTCAAGGTCCGTTTACAATATACAAGTGCCCTTCATTAAATTGCTACATTTATGTTCGCGCAACAATTCCAAGGTAAATTTAAAAATTTGTGCTGGCGCTTGTCTAGCTGTCTCTTGCCTTCCGCGCTGGCTCGCTTGATGTTGGTGATGCTCCTGCATCATACTCCCTCGCTTGAAAACTTTCATGGGCTCCTGTCCATGAGCTCCTGCACGGTCTGTCCATGCTTCTGTATTCCTTCCTTGGTCTCCCAGCTGGCATCTTCAACTGGATGATTCTTCCATTTGACCAGATACTCAAAGTATTGCTTTCGCCTGGTCCTTTTACTCACTCTCTTGTCCAGTATGCACTCCATCTGCGGCTTCTCTGCAACTGGCATCTGTTTCATCCACTGGATCACTAGCTTCTCATCTCCAGTACTTACTTCTCCAGCTCTATATGGGTACAAATCTGAGATATTGAATATCAGAGAAATTCCGATCCCGTCGGGTAATTTAATCTCGTAAGCATTTGTCCCAATTTTCTTCAAGACCCTACATGGCCCGATTTTCTTCATCTTCAACTTATTATATGTTCCTCTCGGGAACCTTTCTTTCCTCAAATGTGCCAGAACTAGATCACCAACCTCAAATTGAAGTTGTCTCCTATGCTGATATGCTCTACGCTTATACTCCTGGCTTGATTCCTACAGTCGTTGCTTCACCCGACTATGAAGTTCTTTCATCGCCTCTGTGAAATCTTTTGCACTAGCGCTCCTAGTCGCAGTCTGTTCTGAATCCCTCAGTTCAGAAATTCCCCTCAGCTGCATGCCATAAACAACCTGAAATGGACTCTGGCCTGTGCTCCTATTCACTGAATCATTATACGCAAACTCTGCCTGTGGTAATATGTTGTCCCACTGGCTGTGGTGCTCTGTCACCAAGCTTCTCAGCAAGTCTCCCAGACTTCTGTTCACCACTTCCTTCTGTCCATCCGTCTGAGGATGATAAGCCGAACTAAACAACAAGTTAGTTCCCATCTTCTTCCATAGGGTCCTCCAAAAATGCCCTATGAATTTTATATCTCGATCTGAAACTATGCTCTTCGGTAACCCATGAAGTCGAATGACCTCTTTGAAAAATAGATTCGCAATGTGAGTTGCGTCACTAGTCTTCTGGCATGGAATGAAGTGTGCCATTTTGGAAAATTTGTCCACCACCACAAAGATTGAATCACAACCTCTTTGTGCTCTCGGCAACCCCAATACAAAATCCATGTTAATCGCATCCCACGGCCTCTTTGGTATGGGAAATGGTTGATAAAACCCTGCATTCTTCTTCCTCCCCTTCGAATGCTGGCAAAATTTGCATCTGTCTACGAATATTTTGACATCTGCTTGCATTCCCAGCCAAAAATATGACTCGTTCAACTTTGCGAACGTCTTGTCGTGACCAAAGTGCCCTGCCAATCCTCCATTGTGTTTCTCCTTCAACAAATTCTCCCTCATGGAGCATTTTGGAATACATAGTTGATTGCCTCTGAACAACAATCCTTCCTGGATCATGTATTCTATCCACGGGCTTCTGTCTCTGAGAACTGGATTCTCAGCTGCTTCATACGCTTCTCTAAAATATGGATCATCAGCATACATGTCCTTGAGATCATCAAAACCCAAAACCCAACGTTTTGACTCTGAACTCCTGCAATAGAAAACACTTCCTGCTCAAAGCATCAACAACTTTGTTAACAGTACCCGAAATATGATTTATCACAAAAGTGAAATTCTGCATATAATCAACCCATTTTACATGTTTTTGATTCAACTTTTCCTGTTGAGTCACAAACTGCAATGCATGATTGTCACTGTACAATACAAACTCTTTCGGGATCAAGTAATGCCTCCATTTCTTCAATGCCTGTATGATAGCATAGAAATCCTTATCATAAGTGGAGTACTTCAATTTTTCTTCATTCAGCTTCTCGCTGAAGTATGCTATCGGTCTGTCTTCTTGACTCAAGGTTGCCCCTATTGCAAATCCACTTGCATCGCATTTCACCTGAAATGTCTTCTGGAAATCCGGCAACACCAAAACCGGTTGTTCCGTAATCTTCCTCTTCAGCAGATTAAAAATTTTCTCAGCCTCTTCTGTCCAGTGAAAATACTTGTGTCTTTTCTTCACTGTATCCATCATCGCTGCACTAATTCCACTGAAATTCCAGATGAACTTTCGGTAGAAACTAGCCAATCCGTGAAAACTTCTCACCTCGAAAATATTTTTCGGTGATGGCCAATTCTTGATTACCTCCACTTTATCTAGATCCATCCTCAACTCATTTGCCAAAATAACAAACCCCAAGTAAATGAGCTCTGTCTTCATGAATGAGGACTTCTTCATATTAATCAACAACTTCTCCTGCTGTAACTTCTGCATCACTGTAGCCAAATGCTTCAGATGCTCTACCACTGTTTTACTGTAAACCAGTATGTCATCCAAATATACAATGACAATTTTTTCGATGAACTCCCTCGGGACTTCATTCATCAACCTCATGAAGGTACTTGGCGCATTTGTTAAGACAAATGGCATAACAAGCCATTCATACAACCCTTCATTTGTTTTGAATGTTGTCTTCCATTCATCACCTTCTCTCATGCGGATTTGGTGATAACCGCTTTTCAAATCAATCTTTGAAAAATACTTTGCTCCGCTCAAGCAATCCATCAGATCATCCATCCTCGGTAATGGAAATCTGTACCTGATGGTTATCTTGTTTATCTCCCTCGAGTCAGTACACATCCTCCAGCCTCCATCTTTCTTCGGACTGAGTATTGTTGGAACAACACACAGACTCAAGCTTTCCCTGACTAAACCTTAGTCCAACAACTCCTGGACCTGCCTTTTAACCTCCTCATTCTCTTGCGGCGTCAATTTGTACGCGGCTTTATTCGGCAAACCGGCCCCTGGTATGAGATCAATATGATGACTCACACTTCTGATTGGTGGCAACGAATGAGGTAGTTTGTCCACTACTATATCAACGAACTCTTCCAGCAGTTCATGAATCTCCTCTGGTAAATCATCCACTCTTGTGCTAGTCAGAACAATCCTCGGTTTCCTGACCACAAAGAACTGTGGATCTTCCTTCTTCTTAATCTTGGTAAGAAGTTCCTTCCCACTCATGAGATGTACAATGTTGCTTACTTCCGGATTTACCTCCTTATCTTTGATTGGAAGCAACATGTGTGTCCTCCCATTCTTCTCCAGGGTGTATGTGTTCATTCTCACATCATGAATCACATTTCTATCATATTTCCATGGTCTACGCAACAATAGATGACAAACATCCATAGGAATGACATCACACAAGATCTTATCATTATATCCACCTATCTTGAATTCAACTAAACATTGTTTAGTGACAGTTACCTGGTGTCCTTTCTGTAGCCATGAAACTCTGTATGGGCTTGGATGATCAGTCATCTCCAGCTCCAGCTTCTCTACCATCTCGGTTGAAACGATATTATCCGTGCTACCACTGTCTACAATGACCTTGCATACCTTGTCCTTGGTCTTGCAAGCAGTCCTGAAAAGTCTGGTCCTTTGGACTGAACTTTCCACCTCCTTCTCAGGTGTCAAAAGGAATTTTCGCATCATCAACGATCTTCCGCCTTCAGCATCTTCTGCTTCAACATCCCGCCTATGTGCTTCGGTGATGTGAGATTCTTCAATGTCCTTCTTTTTATCTGGAAACTCGTAAGACTTGTTCCCATTCTTTCCACATGTGAAGCATGTGATTACTCCACCTCTTCCCCTTCCTCTACCTCTAGTACGAGGAAAAGTGTTGTTGTCAACATAATCTCCTCTCTGCTCATTATGCTGTCCTCTCTGTTCAACATATGGCCCTCTCTGTGAGGTTCCACCTCTCTCTGTTTTACCCTGAGGTTTCTTCCAGTCGTCCTTGGGCTTCTGGTTTCTATCCTGGGAAACTAATTTGCCTCTGGGCTGACTTCTTCCTCGGCCCTTCTGACCCTGCTTTCAGCTCAGCTTCTCTTCTGCTTTCAGAGCCATCTGATAAGCATCTTCCACCGTTCGGATGGTTACCATGCTCATCTCATCTTGGATATCATATCTCAGGCCATTCATATATCTGGCTACTTTTTCATCATCGCTTTCCCGATGACCTGCCCTGATGTTCAGTTTGTAGAATTCCTCAGTGTATTCTTTCACTGTCATCAGCTTCTGTCTCAGGTTCTGCATCCTCCTGAACAGAGTAATTTGATAGTCTCTGGGGATGAATTTCACCTTCATCTTCGCGATCATTCTATCCCAACTCTTGATCTTCTGCTTGCCCTTGCAGCGTCTTTCAGCTTGTAGTTCATCCCACCACAATACTGCATGTCCCTTCAATCGTGTGACAACATGCTTGACCTTCTTGTCTTCTTTGACATCTTCATAGTCGAAGTACATGTCTAGAGCTCTAATCCATTCTAGAAGCTCCTCTGCATCCAAGTTTCCCTCATAAACTAGAATGTCCATCTTCGCTCTTGCACCCATCCTTGCAATAGCTCTGATCAAACGTTCGTTTGATGCATCTTCGGCTGCAACTTCTTCTTCTCGTTCAGCCTCAGCTTCGCTTTCAGAATCACTCAGATCCCCTGCACTGACTGTGCATCTTTTCGCTGTCTCCATGTCTTCGAGTCTAGCTCGTAGATCATGCATTTGTATCTCCATGACTGGATCTGTCATCTGCCTGCCTCTTCTTCTCGGAATTTACCTATCCTCTGGATCGGGTGATTGTCTATCCCTTCTTGGCGGCATGGTGAATTCTCTTCTCTGCTACAGAAAGAAAATAACATTTCTGTGCTCTGATACCACTTGATGTGTATCAGAGTGCTCTTTACCTCTTATGCCTCCCTCGCTTGAAATATATAGACAAGAATCAAGCTATGATACCACTTGATGCAGTCGTGCTCGCAAGCACGTCCACTCACAGGATCTTTCCTTCCTTTCGGCCCAAAAAACTTCAAAAGGTTCTTCTATCTCCCTATCGGGAAATCTACACCCACAGAAAATCTTCGTAGGATCCCCTCTTCACACTCGGGGGATCGGACTTCACGGCTTCGCGAGGTCAGTGATCGAACGCTGTACTCTTGGATTGCCGAGACCCGACACCTCAGTCAACGCTGACCTTCTCCTTCTCTTATCGGGATTTCTTCTATCGCGATTTCTTCACTCGCGATGTCAAGCAACTTGCTTTACCGACTCTCGAACCCCCGATACATCGAAACTCCGACGCATGCGCGGGTTGACTATTCAACGGTCCTTCAGTTCCTTAGGCATTTCGGAGTTCATAATATCACAAATCTGGATGCTATTGTATCGGGACTTCTCGCTGTGAATACCCGATAAGGCGTGCCACCTGTCCACCTCGCCGACCCTTGTGGCCCCACACTATTCTTTTGACTGTCGAGATATCGCGTATCGCGATTTCACGATTCCCGTTACCCAACCTTCGACTCTTCCCCTCACGAAACCTCGATAGGCGATTCCACAAGTGATCCAACGACCCTGGCTGGCTTGGATCAACGACTCTATCCCTCCTGAGATTTTAACCTCTCGGAATACCTGCAGTATCTCCCTTGCACCTCCACAAGATCTAACGGCTCACGGGATGTCACGAATCCTCCTCGGAGAATACCGACCGTCCGTCCCTCCTGATGAACTCTGTGAAATGACTATGTGTTCCTCCGCGGAACTTCCAGTCACAGCTTCCCTGCGCTTCCCTTAAATGGATTTGAAGGCCTTAACCTCCCTGAGCTTTTCCACAACTTTCAAGTCCTTCAGAAAAACTCTTGCATGCAATCCTTGCGGAAAACCTTCAACCACGTCTAAGTGTTGAAGTCCTTTGACTCTGCGCACACCTGCAACAACAGTCCTTCGATGTTCACTCAGGTCCACAACCCCGAGACTTCACTCGGCCTGCGCACTCCTTGCACGACTCCTGTTCCTAACTGCACCTTGGGTGAATGAGAACAAAAGCTAAACTACTTGAGCCCCCTGTCAACGCACTCATTATGGACACTTCAACTGCACTCCTTGCAGGAACTCTAGCTCAGATAGAGAAACAATTGAAACTCATTCCTTCTTCCCTTCAGACTTCAAACTCAAACATGAAATCATATACACATTATAAAAAACAAATGTATAACAGGAAGCAAACATTCATGAGCATATCATTCAACATCAATACACAGAGAACAACACAAAACCATGAATTTGAATCAATCTCTTCCTATAAATCCAAATATTTGTACATGGGTGTTCTTACACAGCTCTCTGCATGCTCTTCTTCTCAGTGCTCAGAATAATGTTACAATGCACAATGAGGGTGTCTATATCCCGTTTCCCTCTTGCGCTCTCAAACAGTCTAATCTAGAATTTAATTCTATCTACCTGCATTAACTACTTTAAATGTCTCCCACCTACTAAGGACGAGAGCTATATGGCTCAAGGTCCATTTACAATATACAAGTGCGCTTCATTAAATTGCTACATTTATGTTCGCGCAACAATTCCAAGGTAAATTTCAAAATTTGTGCTGGCACTTGTCCAGCTGTCTCTTGCCTTCTGCGCTGGCTCGCTTGATGTTGGTGATGCTCCTTCATCACAAACTCTATGATAGGATGCTCTTGAATGATATAGTTCATTAATGCCTAACTCCATTACTAGTTGGTATGTGTTAGAAGCTTCATTTGTAGAAAAGTTCATCCCAAAGGTGCATTCATATGTTTTTGTTGATGATTTAAATGTTGCTTCCCACCCATCCTCTCCCATATGGAAGCAAGATAATGAAATGCCTAATTTTGAAGAAGAATCTAATCAAAGAGTGGATGAAATTCTTAATTCAAGTCATGTTTTTGAAGACAGAGATGAAACTTCCAAATTACAAGAAAAAAATTTCAGTCTCCTATATACTCCATATGAAGATATTTCAAGCAACAAATTTGAGAATGAAATTGAGAAGCCTCCACAAAATATACAAGAACATTTAATCCTTGTAATAGATGATGAAACATCACAAGAGAACTTTCAGCAAGAACAATTGGTGGAAGAAAACAATTTTGAGAATAAAGAAGATAGCCATTGCATAGAAGAAGAACATTGCCAAGACATCGACAATGAAACAATAATTTTGAATGTGGAAAAAGAATAAAAAGAGAATGTTTTCAAGAAAGAAATTTCTCATTTGATTGAATATAGCGACACTCTGGGGAAGCCAAGAGCAGATTATATTGAATATTGGTTCGAAATTATTGTCAGCCCGCCAATGCAAACAAGTCTTATGCACACATTGCCCGATCCCATTGTGGTACATTTTGGGCATGCTCCTAATTTATTGGTAGCAACCCCCATATTCCTCTTATTGTTGGAGTCCATTTCATATGTCAATAGGATGTTCAAGTGGATCCATTGGAAATCTTCCTACACTTAAGGTTCCCCTTTCTTTCAAGTAAGTTAGGGTAGGTAGATCATGTATGTACATATTTTGTTTCTTCAGTTCAATTTTGCATAATAAGAAATTTTTTATATTGAAGATAACTCCATGAAAGAAGAAGAATTACAAGAGTTCAATTTGAAGATGACTCCATAGCCCAATGGAGAAGGTAACTGGTCTTGAGATTCTAGTGTTCTCAACAACTCGCAGGGGGTCACCGTCTCACAGTTGGAGCCAGTTGTTGACCAAAATTTGGTCACCTATATATTCCCTCTCCTGGAATAATAATAATAATAATAATAATAAGCGATATTGGAAGATGAATATTTTTGAATTATTATATGTTCATTGCATAGCCCTCGGTATCAGCTTCACCATGCAGTTCGCTGAATCAAAATTAGAGTCTCCATGACCAAGATACGCATACTTTTGTCCAGAAGTCTACTGAAAGTGTTACAAGAAGAAATATGAAAAATGTTATAAGTCACATGTTCTCTCCTCTCCTCTCCCTTAACCCCTATTCACTCTTTCATTCTATACTTAGTATTTTTTTCCATTGTCTCATTACTTTCATATTCCCCTTACCATTTTCCACACTTAACCATTTTCCTTTATTCCTTTCCATGTTCACATTCATTTCCCTTTTCCTTTATTTTCCCATTTCTTTTTATCTTTCTTTCCATATTTCTTTATCTCATTTTTCCTTTCTTTCCTTTTCCCTTTCCCAAATTTCACGTAATTCCTTTATTTCCAATATATTTCTTTCCATTTTTCATATTTTTCATATTTCTTTCCATTTTTCATGTGACCCATTATATAGTTTCCAGATTTAGTTTTATTTACTATGGCTTACTGCGGGTTAATGGGTTGGTGATATTTCCACTACCCTCGCAATTCACTTTGAATTCCACCACCTTCATAATGCACCCAACTCTTTTTACTACTATTTACTATGCAACTTCTCCAACATTTAGCCAAATATATGAGTTACCACGGGTTCACGGGTTTGTGGGTTGGTGAGGGTTGGTGATGTTTATTTCATGTTATATGAGTCCGTCCGACCGATTCTCAAGACTTTGAATATTTTACCCTACACTTAGAATCTTTCACACTCATTTCTTACTATGTATTACCGCATGTGACTTCCTCACCCGCCTCTGCATTCATGCAAACCCGCGAATTGGCCATATTATTTTAATGATATTTTTCTTATACTAAGTTCTATGAGGAACATCTCCAAGTGACACATGGCACTTTATTAACCAATGAGATACATCCACATGGCAGTTAATTGATAGTGCCACATGACAACTGATTAATGAAGACACATGGTAGCATATAAAAAGTGTCACATGGCATGATTTTATTGGATGACGTATGGCAGATTGTTGGCCTATTGAGTGCTGACATGTGGAAAAATTTGGTTGGGTGAATCATCATTGCTAACTTGGCATATTGGTGGTTGACCGAGCATACAAAATAATTATTATATTTAACAATTTTCCAAGGGTCAAAATCCTCCAAGCTCCATAGTTCCTTATCTTCTTGTGTTTCTTGCTAAGTATATCAAACACTTAGTTTTATATATCTTAAATAATATAATATATCAATGCTTGTAGGATATACTTTCAAACCAAAAAGTTGAATTTTATGAAGGGAAACACAAAATTCATCCAAGGGCCCACATTTACCCATCAATTTTGATCGACGATGACTGAGTGTTGGTCTTGCAGAGGCCATAACTTGAGCTCTGGGTGTTGGAATCACACAAACTTTATACAGTTGGAAAGGTATTTCAGTGTAGAATATGGTGGTATATGTTTCAAGTGCTTAAATTTGATACATTTTTTTCATAAATTAAAATATCAGTCAACTGCATTTTTAATGGACATGCGTGACAACCCAAATTTATGAGCTCATATCTCGAGATCCGAGCAATAGATTTGGGAAAAATTTATATTATTGGAAAGCTGAGACAATGAAGAGAACATCAGAAGTGGTTTACATGGATTAAAAGTTGGTTTTTCACATCCATAAAATTAAATTACCATCGTCCTCTTTCAGTGGAGAATTTAAAAAAATAAAAGTTTAATTATTTTTTTTTATTAAAAGTGGAGAGGGACCCACTTTCGATGTACTTGTATTAATGATGTGAATTAATTCATGAGGAATTAATTAAAGGTAATGTTTCAAGAAGAAACTTGTACGAGAATTTCAAGAAAGAAAGAAATCCCTAACTGCTCAGGTAGTTAGAAAATCTTTTCTTAAAAAGAGAAGAGAGGATTCATAAAGAGGCCCAAGAATTAGTATTGTCAAAGGGGAAGGGAAGAATATTAGAGGAAGAATAAGGTACAACCATGGATACACAAACAAGATTCTGATCAAAACAAATAGATCTCTATCTTCTCCATTTTTGTTTATATATATTCTTCTACACCACTTCTCATAGTTTTATGCTCGAATCTCAGAGTTGGGCACAAGGCTGAGTTGTTGACTGTTTTTCTTATATTCTTATAAGATATTTTTTTATATGATCATGGAGTATTTTCAGCCACCAATATGGCTTCCAAATATTTTTTAATGAAGAACATCTTTCATAAATAGAACTCCACAAATAATTGCTTCGGGGTTGATCTCGACTGTGTTTTGTAACCCTGTTTTCAGAATATAAAGTATTTGAGGTTGACCTATCAAATTATCTTTTGATCTTGATTGTAGTACTCTGTTAAAATTATTTGAGATGATCAAATCATTCTCTCCAATGAATAAGATATCGATGTATTTATATATTGTTAAGAATATTGTGTGTGATGTTGATCACAATTTAATTCTAATGTTGAAGCCCTCCTTCAATCTTTTATTTTTCTACACATAAATATTGTACTCAGGTTATTGAAGAACCATTTTATTTCATAATCTCAAGCAATAAATATTTATGGTTTGCTTCCTAGCACTCTCCTAATCCAAGATATCTCTCTCTCTCTCTCTCTCACACACACACACACACACACACACACACANTATATATATATATATATATATATATATATATATATATATATATATATATATATATATATATAAGTCCAAGAGGAGTACCACCTCTCTAAAAATGAAGGGGGCCTAATGTCCTCGTGAGGTTGTCATTTCGATCTTGATGGATTCAAGCGTCAACAACTATTAAATTAAGACAAGATAAAGGGAGGGGAACGAGGTTATTAGAAATATATAATTAAATAGTGATAGGATAAAGTATTAAAGAGATGCATAGATTGACGATGAAGTATTAAGACATAAAATATTAAATTGGAGTGAAATTAAGAGTATTAAAATAAAATGAAATAGAATGAGAAATAAAATAAAATTGAAATAATACGGTCATAGATGGAGGGATGGTAGATTAAGGGGAGAAATGAAGTTAGAAAAGTGCAAGAATAAGGAAGCAATAATGAGGTTGTGAGAATTTAGGTGAATAATGGAAAAAGAGAATGAATCAATTAAAGTTACATGTTGCTACTAGGTAATACTAAAGGTAAAGATAATCGAGAAGTTGTTGAGAATTTGGGTAAACATTAAAGATTGAATAGATAATATAATCATTTATAATTAAAAAGATAATGTTGAGAATTTGGGTAAGCAATAAAGATTGAATACATAATATAATTATTTACAATTAAAAAGATAATGTTAAAGTATTGAAACACATATTAAATTAAGAACAATTAAAGGGAGGGGGGCAAAGTTCTTGAAAAAAACATATAAAGATTAAATGATAAAAGGAAAAAGTGGGGGAAGTTCTTGGAAAAAACATATAAAGATTAAATGATAAAAGGAAAGAGTGGGGGAAGTTCTTGGAAAAAACATATAAAGATTAAATGATAAAAGGAAAAAGTATTAAGGAGATGAAATAGTTATGAATTAATGATGAAGTATTAAGAAAAATGGATGGAAAAATAATCTATGAAATTAAGATAAAGTATTAGGTTAAGCAAAAATAATATATAAAATAAGATGCAAAATAAGATAAAAATAATGTGAACTAGTAATACAGTGAGGATGGGGTTGTAGAACAGTTTTATAGTACTATTTTGTGAAAAAGATTAGGGAGAGAGATGATGTTAGAATGGTGCAAGGATAATGATCCAAATAAATTAAGAAGATTCAAAAAAATTTAAAGAGGAGAAAGATAGAGCTTTAAGGGAGATGATCTTAAAATGAGGTCTAGAGTGAAAATCAATCTAGTTAAGAAAGGAGGCTAGGGAGGGAAAGGTGAGGGGACAAAAAAAACATAAAACTAGAAAGAGGGGGTCGCTCCCCTCCCTTTATTTGGTCTTAATTTAATACTTGATTTAATACTTTAACATTAATTTATTAATTATAATTGTTTATATTACTTTTTCAATCTCTATTGGTTACCTAAACTCTTAACAACCTCAATATTATTTTATTATTTTAAATTGCAACGACTAATTTCAATCCATCAATGGTAAAAATTTCTCTCCTTTATATACAAACCTCATCACTCTTTGACAAACTATCAACTCTTATGTCATTGATGATGGGTGGAGTGTCCATTCAAAACATTGGACATTTCAAAACTCCACACACAGTTTGGATCCAGAAGACTCTCTATCATTTTAAATAATTTGCAATTTTTTTCACTTTATGCCATAATTTTTTTTAAAGTCTCTAAACATTTATCTATTAAATTGATTATTCTTTAAATTGAAAATTAAATTTTTAAATTTTTAAGAACAAATTCCTATTTTGTAATTGATTGTTAACTATGATTAGACAATTTTTATGTGGGTTTACACTTAATTTTTCATATTTTAAAAAATAATTTTAAAAATTAAAAATTAAAAAATCAGACAATTTTCCATGTGTCCTTATTAATTATGACCATTAATACTCATTCGTACACATGTCACATATATTAATGTATGTAATGCCCTTTAGAATGACCCTGCAAAAATGTCGTATTTTTTTTTTTCTTTATCATTACGAAATTATTCAAATCTCGATAATAACATATACAAAATTGATATAATCAACTCAACATTGTGCCAAATATATATATATTTTTCAATGAGGAAAACATTAATATAAACCCATACAATGTAGTGACAATTGTTAGTAATGCCAGAATAACATACACCAATTAGTTAGACATTTTTCAAGTGAAGTCAATAGCATAAATCACAT
>WSFP011411588.1:0-24490 GCA_009831015.1 Picea engelmannii
TTTCTTTCTTTGCTCGACGGATTGACAAAGAGAAATCGATACCTCAAAGAGAAATTCCAAATGATAAGTGTGAAGAGGCATTCTAGGTTAGGATAGGCGAATTAGGGTATTTTTTTAATATCATGGGCACATCTAGATGTCCCCCTTTTTAGAAGGAGTGTCCACAAGTTATAGCTTGCACTGCTTAAATAATAATAAAAACTTCCCCCCTCCCCCAAAAAAAATTGATTTCTTAACACATCCAGAATGAAAATAATAAATTTATGTTAATAATAATTATATCGATCAATACAATATATTACCAGCAATTGTAAATCTCATTCAAATACAACAAACATCTGTATAAATTTGATCTCTTAACACATCCAGAATGAAAATAAATTTATGCTAATAATAATTATATCATAATTATATCGATCAATACAATATGTTACCAGCAAATGTATTCAATTCAATCTCGTATTCAAATACAACAAACATTTGTATATATTTAAAATGATTGAATTAAAACTTTCAGGACAGAAATCAGATCCAATAAACCTCATCGGTGAAAAAACATAATTATATTATATGCATTCTATAGAAGCCAAGCATTCTTGCTTACACAGACCCAGAAAAAAGAAGAAAGGGGAAAAACATGAACATACAGCACTTCTCAACTACTTAAGCAATAGAAAACCGTTCTCGTTTATGTCCAGAGTGGCTCCCATAGCTCCATAGGTTCATCGTCGTCTAAAGTATGTGTGTCTTCATTCTCCAGCAGTGACCCATTATAAAAATGTGGACCAGAACCTTCGTTAAAGATGGTTAAGAGATTAGCATGATGCATACTAATGTTAGCCAGCTGCGTTTGTGTGGAAGCCAATTGGGATTGCAGCTCCGCTACTTTATTCTGCAGATCGTTGATTACTCCTGCACAGCCATGAACAGGATCTCGAAATCTTTGGCTTGCTTCGTACACCATGCTGCTTACTGCATCACCTCTCTGTTCGGCCGGAAGATCCTGTAACAACTTAACGGATTATCACACCATAATCCCCGTCACCTATGGCTTCTACTAATCTGAAATCTTAAAGCTCGAAAATCAGATCCGAACTAGACATTACTAGTTCTATTAAATATGTGCATTATACTAAATTTGTCCATAACACAGTAAAGCAATTGAACAAACCTGTAGTAATTTGACGACATGCCCATTTCCGAACACTTTGTGTACCAACAAGAATTTATGGGGTTTATCCTGTGGGAAATAAGGCGCCAGCACGCAGTTCTGTGAACATTTCTTTCTCTGGATCTTGCAACCAGCGCAGGGAGATGTCGACCATGTCTCTGGCTTCGATTTAGCAGACATGTCACTCATCTGCAAAGGAAAAATACACACGAAATCTGTTCCGTTAGCGGCAGAGTTCAATCTATTATATTACGGATGAGTATTGCAATTTGCTCACCTTCCCGTTGCTGCGGGTGGGCACTGGCAGAGTGTTTTCAAACGTGAATGATGAAATACTGAGAAAATAGAAGAAATCATTGGCACAAATGACGAGGGACTTGGTAATTATAGGGAAATACAGAAGATTCGAACGACAAGTAGAAGAATAGACTTGCTCGGCGTGGACGGAGAAATTACCAGAAGCATAATGGGTCCGCTGTTCAGCAGGAGGAAGCTGCGTCGACTGATCTTGGTTTTCGCTGACCCACACGTTCTGGTCGTTGAGGAAGACTCGCCGTGGCCGGTGGTGTTTAAGTCATTATCGCAGCCCAAATCTTATTAACTATCGTCCAAAACAATCTTTAATTGCGAGCACTATTCACTCGTTTGGAAATGTCACTGTTGGCTCGAGTTAATCGTGTCTAATCACGATGTGTATTGGTGGATTACTGGTTGGTTGTCCTGAATTCTTTTAGAATTAGGCAATTTTAAGATCGTATACAGTTTGAGTGGGTCTAATAGTTAAGAATATGTGTTTCCTCTTAAGAGGTCACAAGTTCAAATCTAAAGGTGGGTAGGGTATGTATACCTCTTTAGACTTTACCAGTCAAATTGCAATTGTAAATTCAGTCAAAAGGGTTAATTCAAAAAGTAGAATTGCAATTGCAAATTCAGTCATGAGGGTTAATTCAAAAAGTAGGGTATGTATACCTCCGTAAACTTTACCAGATTGTAAATTTAGTTTTTGTTTTTTTTTTCTTTTTCGTCATTATCACTATAATTTGGCTTTATATTTTTTCTAGAAATAAATGTACTTATTGATTTTTTTTGTTTTTACAACCATTACTCAAATGAGTATACAGGTGAAATCAATCAATCCCAATAACTCAAATCTGAAATTTCAACAACTTTTGGTCGAGGTAAAATTGGTTAAAAAAAAAAAAATGTAGAATCTTTATACTACATTTGATTTTACTTTAAAATTGTGCTGGTAATGAGTACATATTTATTTTTGAAATTGTAAATTTAGTTATGTAAATTAATTTAAAAAAATGATTTTACTCTACAATTGTACTTTTGGTGGGTGAGATTGCAATTTATAATTGGGGTGGTTTTAATGAGGTAATACCTTTTGAATTTTGTTAGAAATGTGCTCAAAGGGGGATGGGTGAAATGAGTATCTTATATGGATGGGTGAAATGAGTATCTTATATCCCATGCTAATTGTAACAACCTATTTCAATCCTTTTGTTGATTTATTTTCTAATTTTTTTTTATAAGGTTAAATCTTGTGGGAAATTTTAAAGTGGTTTTGGTCTAACTTCAAGGGGAACAAGAAATTCAAATCCGTGACCTATCTGTTGATGAGATCGGTCAAGTGGTATCAGTTGGAGATGGTATTGCACGTGTCTATGGATTGAACGAGATTCAAGCTGGGGAAATGGCCTACTCTGTTGGGGATAGCTTCACGTCTACCACTTGAAATAACCCTTATGGTTAATTTACACCCCAAGTTGAATGATGAACATGCATAAATTGTTTTACACCCAATGGAGATGCATTGCCAGTGTCCATCCACTTCCCTCTTGACAATTTCAAGCACTCTTTAACTTTCTTTTCAAAGTCCCTTTTATCTTTCCCTCGTGGTATTGGATCTTTATCGAAGTTTCACTTGTATTTAGCGTTGGACATAATTTACCACCCAAGTAATGTTGCATTCCCAACAACCCAACTCGAAGATGATGTCTCATGGTGTGATAAGGTGTAGGGCTGACGAGGAAATCACCTTCTCAAGCACGCCCCTCTAGGATACGTGGGTGGGTCAATTCACCGTTGAGAATGCTTTTACAAACTACAATTCAAGGGACACTCCCAACGGATTTTCATGCTAATTCAAGGGATGTTGCCAATGGATTTTCATGTTACGCTCTTCTTGATGTTCTTGTCATTACTAAGGGTTCATCCTTGCAAGTTTTTTTCCTACACTTAAGCTAGTATGCTTAAACTTAGTAGGCATTCTCACCTAAGCTAGGGTTGTAAAAGGGAGATGAAACTACCCATTGAGGTCAAAGGATAATGGGCAAACAAATCTTTGTAATGCCCCCACACACTTTGTATCAACAAACACCGACTCATCTAACCAAGGGGACAAGACCATTACTTGTTAATGTAAGGTAGAGAACAAGGTTTTAGCGAGTTCCACTTCATTTGACACAACCATTTTTGTTTCTCCCCAATACCCAGCGAGGAATGTGTTTATAATAATAATAATAATCTATTTTTAAGGTCACAACCAAGCCAGACACCAAATTGGTGTATAAAACCCCCTTGTTTGTGGGACAAGGGACCCCCTCCACCTAACAATTTGACTAATAAAATCTATGAAAATATACATACCCTACCCCATGATACCCAAAAAAATATACACTTAACCAAGACCTCAAATATAAATTGCATTCAAAAACTCCATAATTGACGTTTTCTATCATTTATGTTAAATATTACATTTTTCTACATTCTCCATAATAACTAGCATATATATATATAACCTTCATAGTCGAATCATAATAAATAGAGGTGAAACTATGAAATATATTCCTTTTATTTGCTTTGCACTGATACAAAATGTACATTCTTGTAATTGCTTGCTTCATAGATAGAAAAGGGCGGAGAGTCACGGGCCCATGGTCGGTGCTCCTGGGAGGGTGTAAAATGTTTACATAAATGCGACGCGTCCGGTCCGCACCGTGATTGGGATTGGCCCCTCACACGTAGAAAATGAGAGGAAAACATCAATTTTTAACATAAAGGATGCAAATATGTCTTATGCGCTGATTATGGTAGGTCTAGACTTGACTTTGAACTTCTGCGTTGTCGTACAATGGACTTGAGCTTGTTCTGTTCACATAGTATATTGTTTTTGTTTAGTTTTTTGCGCGATGGTCAAAGGCGGTCTTTGTTGAAAATATTTTTTTAATGACATTTGTTGACTATAGGTATCATTGGAAAATGATTGTTGTGAGTCATAACCAACTTGGTACTAAACAATAATTTAATATTGGATATAAGAACGACTTTAAAAAAAAATTATTATATGTTATAATTTATTGTAAAACACAATAGCATTGGTTGGATTAGTTTTTTTATAGTTGTTTTTGGAAAAATATATATGTAACATTACATTTTAGGTGCTTCCTCTAGGGTAGGTGATGGAGAGGGAGAGTAAAGTTTGTATTTGGAAAAACTAGATGTATTAAATATGTTTGTTTTTTTGGTAGTTGTTTTTGTTGATGGAATGGATGATAGATGCAGTTAAAGAGCTTCTTAAGAGAATTTTGATTGGTTATGTTTAAAGTTTTTGATAATAAAAATGTTAAAGTGAATTGAATTTTTTTTTAGGCAATGGTTGTTGAGAGTAAAAAAAGGATTTCTCAGAGGGTTTTTCTCTTTTGTTTTTGAGAATCATTTGGATAGGGAAGTTGTGTTACATGGAGGGCCATGGGTAATGAATCTTTGAAGTTGTTCCTTTTTTCTTGGTATGACTCATTTGATTCAAGGAAAACCAAGTAGGAGAAGACCCTTCTTTTCATTCGACATCTTGGGCTCCCTTTCCATTTCTACAATGAAAACATCTTGAGTTTGGTAGGAGATACATTGTGTTGTTTCAATTATGCTCCTAAAAAAACCCTAACTTGGGAAGGCACCCTGAAGATCTTAATTATGGCATTTATTTTGGAAGTTCTACGAGAGGAAATCATTTTTTAATATAGTTGGAGCCAAAACCTAAACTATGAAAACCTTATGTATTGATGCATCTATTGTCATGAACATGGGCATCATTTTCAAGGCTTCCCTCTCAATATTGTGGCCTTGCAAAAAGACCTAAAGATCAAAGTCCAACTCAAATCCAAGGCCCCGTTGATCCATATTGTATAGGGAATGAAATGAAATGCACATAGAAATATAATCGAGAGAACAATAATACAATGAAAAATCAAGTTCTTTTAATGAATAAAATAACAAAATATTGTAAAACACAAATTGGCTAGAATGGTGGTAACTTATCTCCAAAGAGAGAGAGAGATGTCGACTATGCTCATTAACAAAAGCTAATATAAGAGGTCAAAAGAATGGTCTTTTAACATAAAGGAAGAACCCTAAAGGTCCAAAACCCTAACCCTAGGAGGCAAAGTATGGGAGGTGTTTTTGGGTCCGAGGTGGTTACTTTTTACATCAACTTCCCAAGGGTGAAAATTTTGCATACAATCTCCTTTTGGTGCACATAGTAGCTTGTTGGAAAGATCTAACTAAGGACTAAAATGTTGTCTCATGGCCTAGGATTTTTAAAAACAAGCCGAGGCCCATGAATTTCCCCAAAAAAGTCATTTAGGAACTCAAAATGACACCTTGAAGTTTAGGACCTAGAGAATCATACAAAATCATAACAAAACTACCAAGATGGAGAACTATGTTGAGTCAATGGAAGAGGTGGGTGGCCACTGATATCCACCTAGATTAGTCCTCCCCCCTTAGGAAGCAATGCTCTCCATTGCATCAAGTTCCTGCATTAGATGGGGAAAATTTGGTTGAATTTGAATCTTGGTGGGCCATTTGCCTTGCTTAAGAAGTTGTCCTGCTTTGACAACCCGATAGAGTTGTATGTTTTATTATCAGGTGCCCTTCATCTCACTGTCCATGATTCGATCCACTGTAGCTTTCTTAAGGGAGTTTGGATTGAGTTCTGTAGGGGCTAATTGCTTGACGACCTTCGAGGGGTCCAAAAGAGGTGGGAAATATGGTCGAAGCAACTCCATGTTAAATACTGGGTGCAAGCCAAGGAAAGGAGGAATACTCAATTCAAAATCATTTTCATCCATAAACTTTGTGATGGTGTAAGGTCCATATTTGAGTGGTATGAGCTTCCTGTGTGGGCCTATGAGGCTTTATTTTTGCAAATGCAACCATACCTTGTCACTGACCTAAAACTTTCATGGAACTCAATGTTGATCATGTTGTTGCTTGTACTTGGCATTGGCCTTCTACAAGATATCATGAATCTTTTGTTGGAGGTTTTGGATCCATTCAAAAAATTTGGATGCTCTATCTACCTTGGTTTGATCATGGGAGGACTTTTTCCATGACGATGGAATGGGTAGAGCTACATCAATGGGGGCTAATGGATGGAACCCCAAGCACCTTGAAAAGGGCTACGAATAATAGAGTTGTGGAAGGATTTGTTATTGTTATGATGAACTGATTTGTAAGTTGTCATGGATATTCCATTAGACAATTAGTCACCACAAATCTAATAAAGTATTGAAATCTTTAATGTGAAGGTTAATTCCCTTTGGATCCCATAATTATTTAATTACTAGTTTTCTATTTAAAATGTATGAAATAGTTGAAATGTGAAAAATAAAGAACAAAAATAAATACTCACAAATGAAACATTCCTTGGGATAATCCTGATAAATGAATGGTACATTCCTTCGGTTAGCGGGTTGAGAGGAACACGAGATTTTGGTTGGAACTGCTACTAGAGCTGTGAAATTGCGGAATTTTACTTCTTTAAGTATTGTGATGTAAATTTGTTTACGTATATCGACATAGTGTGCACCGAGGATGGTGCACAATTATAGGCGAGGGGGGATTTTAATGTCCCCTCTATAATCCCCAATTTAATTAATTCTTAATGTAGATATAATATGTGGCTACAACCAAATGATGTATATGTGAATTGTATTTCTAGATTTTAATAATAAAAGGTGATGCTAGTTGTTATGGGACATGGATAGAGATGGGGGTTGAATTAATCCGCAAGAGAGGGGAGGGTCTAGGAGAATGTCTAATACAGGGGTCCAAGAGGGATTACTCATGTCTATTAATGGCATCTACATTCCTAAATTTTATTATGATTATGTATTAAACTCTATTTTTTTATTGAGTGTCCCCAAAGCCAATCATTGAATGCATGTAAGAGGGTGGGTGTAATAAGTTACATCCTGTAGTTATTAGGAGAATGTGGGTTAAGTACAATCATCTTGGGGAAGTGTGCGAGTCAAGTAAGTAAGCCAAAGATAGGAAATTCGTATGGGTAGTTACAATGGTTTTAGGTAGTCATGTTTTTGGGCATGAACAGTCAACAGTGAGCAAAAAAGAGAACTTGGAGCTAGAACAACCATGGAGGGAAAATGTTGGAGCATACTGGAGTGTTTTTTTAGCATTTTGGAGTTGAATACTGAAGATCCAAGCTGTCAGGAGTGAAGAGTGAACTCCTATGTGAGTTTCACTAAAACAACTAGTGTTTTTTATTGTTTGTTGGTAGTTTTCGTGGGAGTGAGTTCCATGGAGTTCCCAACAGAGAGATTCATGGTTACTGTTCTAGAGAGACCTTGATAAATGAATTGGATTCCCAAGGGATTGATATTAGTGAAGGAATACATTCCTTGGGTTGGGAAAGTCAAGAGGAAGAGAGATGGTGGAAAATCAGAATAGGTTTAGGAGACTACCAGTGGGTTGTGGGATTTATGAGTTGTGAGTGGACAGTGAGAGACCACCGTCTTTTATGGATTGCTAGCCCCAAATCAATGCTAACTTGTTGTTGATATTTGAAACAAAAATTCTATGTTTGGGTGGAACGTCCATCCCAAGCAACTGGTTGCACAACTTAATTAAAAGATAAGTGTTTTATATTGTTGTTGTGTTATTTTACGTGTTTAATTATTGTTTTATTACTCTATGTATAAGGATGATTTATATGTCACTGTAATGATTTATTAGCTACATTCATGTGTTATTTTATCATCTTGTAGATGCATCTAATTAATGGTAACATGAAGTAGTTAGATCTAGTTGTAATTTGTAGCTAGTAAGCTACAGGAAAACAGTTAGTTAGTAGAAATTTTAATTTTTATCAGTATTCTATACGTAATGGACCTCACCTGGACTAGGGAACGTTACATTTTTTGTTTCTTTGTGCATGTCCCTAACGTAGTCAAGATATCAAGTGTTGGGTATTGAACTGGTTGATCTTGGGAAAGAGCATCTATGACAGCCCAAGAAGACACCCATGGCAAAAGAAAAGAAAGATGACATAGCAAGAGATCCTATCAAATTGTTGCTCAAGGAATCCCTCGCATGACAGAGGAATGATATTATGGATAATTTCTCTAAGATCCTTTGACGTTTTCCAACAACAAATGAGTCACCTTCAACAAGCCGTCACTTTATAGGTGAGACGTCATTTCAGGTACAAGTTAACTTTGATATTCCCTTATTTGATGGCTAGATAGACTTCCATGCTTTGGAAAAATGGTTAAGTCTACTAGAGGGTTATTTATTTGTCCAAAAAATTTCTGATAGTGAAAAAATAACCTTCATGCTCCTTAAAGTCCTTCCCCATGTCAGAGTTTGGTGCGAGATGTACTGTGAACAACATGTCGAAGATGAGTCTACAATTTTTGGGCTAGGACCCACTTGGGTGGTTTTTGTTGATTCCCTCAAGGAGAAATACTACTTTGTTGGAAACTATGATGACCAGTATAAAAAAATGGATAAATCTGCATTAGGAAAGAGACCAGAAGATGTTAGAGTACATGTTGGCCCTTGACCAAGTTCAAGAGTACTTGGTCATACTTGACCAGTTTTGGGACTGCGACAACTTGCCAAGGAAAGAGCGCAATGCGAACCAGAAAATAAGAAAGCAAGACCTATTTTGGGGTCTATTTTAGGGTTTTGGGTTGATGTAACGGGAAAGGGATGTCGACCCATGGGTTTACCCCCGTTTAGGCCCATTTTTTAATCTATAAATAGGCAATGTAGATAGTAAGATAGGAGGAGATAGTAATGTAGTACATCTATGTGATGTATGAATAAAAGCTTAGTGCTAGTAATTGGATCTGTGTGATCGGATGTATCTTAGAGTGCTATGTGCATGAGATCGGAGAGCTAAGTGCAGGTTGTTATAGTTTGAAGAGCAAGGAAGAAGGATCTAGTGAGCTGTGCAGATCCGATGTTCTGTGCAAAGTAAGGGTCATTAGAGCTCTGTGCTATAACTGCTTGACCGTGATAATATAAAGAAGACTTTGTGGATGTAGCCCCAAGGTGGGGGTGAACCACAGTAACTATGTGTATAGTGCTTTGTGCTTCGCTCTTATCTATTTATCTCTTTCTTGGCTAAGTGCTTGATGTGATTAAGTAGATCTAGTTATGCTCTGTGTTGTTGATGAATGAATGAACAATAGATCTGATATATGAGATGCTTAGTGCTTGATCTATTGAATCTAACCTATATTTATGTGGATAAGTACTGAATCATTCTTAGTATAAGTATTCACTATGATTCTTTGTGCCTTCTGCGAAGTATATTAATGAATGTATGCTAAGGAATAACTGTTGCTAAGTGCATTGTAAGAAAGATAATCACATATTTGTGTCCCAACTAAGGTTGCAGACACCTGAGTCCTACAACCACCCCTGCCTCTACCTCGGGTGAGACTTCATCTTCTTCGCAGGTGTTGCCGAAAGGGCCAGTAGTTAGGGCTTTGTTGGTGCGCTCTTGAGTGTTGAACCCTGGGTCTGCCCCTGTGCCAACAAATGGTTCCGTTGTCGGGACCTGAAACTGTGATTGCTGGGAACTATAGAAGAAGAAGCTTTGCGTGAAATAAGCTCTATGCGTAGATCTGTTGCTCTAGTGCATAGTTTTCTATTTGACCTATGAAGCTTTGTGCCAAGAAAAGAGGTCAGATCTAAAGAAAGAGAGGTTAGATCTTAAGAAAAGAAGTCAGGTCTGTGAAGAAAAAGGTAATATCTGTAAGCTCTATGCCTTGATAAAGGTAAGAATTGTTAAAAGTCTTAGATCTTGAAGCTTTGTGCTCTGCAAAAGTAAGATAAGTGAATTTGTTTTTGTTTCTAAAGCATGGATCTAGGTATGTTTGATAGATTTTGTCCTAGCTTCAAAACTAGGGCATTAATAGATGAAATAATGTTTGATATGAATAGATCTAATAAATATAGTGATAGATATGTTATACCTATGCATCGAAAGAATGTCTGGACTAACAAGTGGATGCAGGATCCTAGAAAAAAAAATTTGCAGGCTATCCACCATGATCCTGGTGCGCAGTACAGAAAGATTTGGGGAACATCTAAACGCACGAGAAGATTAACCCTCTGTTATAGTTGCATATGACTGGGACATCTTGCTAAAGAATGCCCTGGGAGAAGACCTAGTTGTCTTTGTTGTAAGGCTATGGACCATGAAGTATTGGATTGCCCTAGAAGGATTGCTAGGCTTGAGAAGCTGAATATGGAACAAGAAAACCCTGAGAGAGATCAAGAGACCAAGATTATAGCAGAAACCCAGAAAGAATCAGAAAAGATATTGCTACAGATGAAAGATACCTTGAATGACCACTGACATGTTAGGCTATCAGAGATCTTCAAAGAAAAGGAGCAAATCAAAGAAAGAAGAGGGGACTTTGGCATTGACTGTACTCTTGATGAATAAGCACAAGTGAACATTATGCCAGAAAGAACTTGGGAAGCTATAGGGAAGCCTTCCATGATCCCTTCCCTAGGAGGAACAAGTTTCTTCGGAGGAAAGATAGTAAACCTATGTGGAAGGCTCGCCTGAATACCTATGACTGTCAATGGAACTTTGACAAAGGAAGACTTTGATATCATTAAATTTGTTGAAGACAACGCCCCATTTACCATGCTCATAGGAAAACCCAGGATTGATAGAGAACGGGCCAGACAAAGAGAAGAAGAGAAAGTTTTGGAACAGAAGAAGCAAGAGTTAAAAGACTTTATGACCAGAACGATCGTGCACTTGATTGAAGAACAAAAGAGCAGATCGTAGATATTTAATACTAGTACCTCTGATGTTGAAGCTAAGATAACACTTGATGATCCGCAGAAGATCGAGTTACCTATTTTTGATATAGAAGAAGTATTATCAAGGAACCCTAAGAAAGATTTTCCACAACACGAAGTAACTATGACCATAGAAGATAAACATCAGAATGGTAAAAGCAATACTGAGATGAAACTCACTGGGAAGAAGGCTAGGAAGTTAAGAAAGAAAAGGGCTAATATTGTAAGGTTACAAGAGGTTCTAGAGGACACTTCACAGCAAGAAGAATTGCAGAATTGGAGCTTCGTCGAGATATCAGAACAACGACATTTAATACTTTGCCACAACGAAGCAATATAGTCATTGGAACCGATATACCCATTCGATCGCCGCTCCGAACGGATCGAAAAGCAGTTATGGGTTACCACTAGACCATTGGATAGCACCAGAACGGATAGAACGGAGTTAATGAAGGCCCCATGTCCGTTGCAAGCAGACCGTTGCTGAGATTGCCTACTTAAACTGTCGTGCCACGTACTGAGAATACTTTTTGCTAACTGAGGATCTGAGCACAAAACCTGAGATTTACTTACCCTGAGATCATTGCCTTACTATTCGTTGTCATCTCTGAATTCCTTTTGCACCTGAGCCAGTTGACCCAAGTTTGTATGTCGAACAAGCTCAACATTGCTGAGAAAATTGTTGAAGAACTTATAATTGATTTAATGGCTGAGAGAGTCATGTCAGAACGCAGAATGTCTACAGGTGTACAGGCATCATCCTCGGGCGTACTGCCAGCTTCCCCCTCCATTGCTCGAGCAGGACCATCCCGACCGCCTTCGGAAAGACGATCTAAGCTAGGAAACGACTTCGCCACTATGAAGATGATCCCAAGCATCTTTCCTAAATATATCCCACCACTAAGCGGACCAGTGAATCGAGACTCTGTATCTAGAGACTTTGAATATGTTGTAGTCACTGCATACCTCCTAAAAGGGGTGCGCGCAGTTCATGCTGACCAGGAGAAGCTCACCACGCTGAAATTCAGTGATTTTAACCTTGGAGATCGCAAGGTATACAATATTCTAGCCCCGCAAAAGTAATTGACTATTACAAAAGGAAAGAACCCCAATATTGTACCGCAACAATGGACCCATAACCTTGCACAGTCAACCCTCCTCAACGTAATGAAGATTCCACATTTCGGGAGGCATCAGGAAGTAAATGCCTGTGTTCGACTATTGTTGTCTTGCTACCACGGAGGAAACCTATGGTTGGATCGACGCATCACCGTGGATCCAATTCTGATCAATCGGATCACTGGGCTAAGCATGCAGGGCCCTGACCCGCAGGAATTTTACCCTAGAAAGACCGCAGATCGTGCTCTCGCTCAACGAATAAAAGACACATATGGCGATCTGGAGAAAGGCATGCGAGGTTACAAGGTAGCCTCCATTGAGAATGCAACAATACGCTTTGGTTGCCAGCTGATCACAGGCAAGTTAGTTTGAAAAAGCAGGCCTACACAAGTGACCGGATTTGTAGTTGACCTCGCAGGGAAGTGCGCGGAGGGACTACAAATGAATTGGGCAAATACCTTATAAATCAGCTAGAGATTGACTGTAGACAAGCACAGAACCAAGGGTATGAGTTCCACTTTAGCTGGTTGCTCATACTCATTGCCTTCATCACGTGGGAACTGCTTGAGGGAGCCACGTTTTCGGAGATCGAACCCTTCGAATCCCTGGCCGTGAATTTTTGTACGCTGTGGTACTCCAATGACATGAACAAACAGTGGTAGTCCAATGTCATCTTTCCATGCATACTACACTCAGTTGAGGAATTCCATTCAGTATACACTATGCATTACACCCAACACTCTTCATAGGTTTCGACCTTTGATGAAATTCAACGCAGATCGTCACTTCACCTACATCACAGCGCACACAGACGAACACAAACAACAACTTCAGTCATATTACAAGCTGACAGAAGATGACCTGGAGGAGATTACCAAGGAATGGTCGACAGACCTCCTTGTTGCAGCAGACCCCACAGAGATGTTTGACGTAGATATCCCTGAAGCTATGCTAGATACACCAGGACCGCGTAAGACTAAGAAGGAGGTGAAAGTTCAAGATATCCACAACACATCCACGAAGATTGCTTCTCTCTCACCTACGAAGGGAGGTGATGATGAAGAACTAGGGGGCACAAAAGTTGAACAGAGCAAAGGCGAGGTTACCTCGCCTAGGGACGAGGAAGATCCCTCCAAGAAAAGGAAGATTACCTCGCCGAGGCCCTCATCCAGAAAGAAAACTAAGGCCACCCAGACCATGCTTAAGACAACGCTTACCCCGGATGATTTTGACTTCTTAATTTCCATGTTGAATGATGTTTCATTAGAGCTCGCAGAAAAGAAAGAAGCAAAGCAGGAGGAACTACTCTGCTGGATCACGGATGAATTCAAAGAAGTGCAATAGGCACTTCAGTCTAGCCAAGCAGTTTCTACGACGTCATTAACAATGGAAATATCAGGAACAGGTGATGAGCCCACACAGTTATGCCAAATCATTGAGAAATTTGAAGCTCGCCTTCGACGAGCTCAAGAAGACATAGCGAAAGCCACCCAGGATTTCGCACAAGAACAGAGCGCACATGAAGAGAAATGGAGAAAGGAAGAATAGGAGCATCTTGACTTACAAGCCAAATGGGAGGAGGAAAAATCCCAGTTACAACAGAGCAAGGAATAGTTGCTAGCAGAGAAACTTGAAACACAAGAAAGAATTCACAAGGCACTGCGCTTTGTTACGATCATAGAAGTGAAGATGGAAGATCCTCTTCCACAATAGGTGACCCAAATGGAAAAAGTAATCCAACAACTTCAACAGTGCATCACGGATCTGGAGCTCTGCACCGTGTCTGAGACACCCCAAGAAATAAGAGATCTAAGAGAGGTCATTTCTCGAAGCGCAGTCGACCAATTAAAAACTTTGGCTTCGGAATGTAGGCAACTAAGCACCAGAAGCGCCCAGACCTATGAAACCCTCACAGAGAATCCAAAATTGCAGACATTGGAGGCACAGCGCCACGAAGCAAAGCAACATGCAGATGTGCTACAAGTGCAACTGAAGTCCATGACCCCAGTCGAAATAATGAAGAGGTTCACAAAGCAACGCACAACCCAACAACGAGTACACACGCTGCAAAGTAAAGTAATGGACGTCTCTCAACGACTGTAACCACTCCAAGAGAAGGCATGCCAACTGTTCACCGAACTTGAAAGCCGGGGAGTTGAACTCGAACAAGGTGTCATCACTGCAGAACAACGCCTGGAAGGACCGCTCAATGACACAGTAATATAGGAATTTACTGAACAATAGGATGTTGCACTGCAGCAGGTCGAAGCCGCTCGAGCCAAGCTTGAGGCGTTTGAAGCGGAATTGGTCAGACCTGAGTGACTCGAGACGAGTCACATGTGAGTGTTGGGGGTCTGTTGGCCCTTGACCAAGTTTAAGAGTACTTGGTCATACTTGACCAGTTTTGGGACTGCGACAACTTGCCAAGGAAGGAGCACAATGCGAAGCAGAAAATAAGGAAGCAAGACCTATTTTGGGGTCCATTTTAGGGTTTTGGGTTGATGTAACGGGAAAGGGATGTCGACCCGTGGGTTTACCCATGTTTAGGCCCATTTTGTAATCTATAAATAGGCAATGTAGATAGTAAGATAGGAGGAGATAGTAATGTAGTACATCTATGTGATGTATGAATGAAAGCTTAGTGCTAGTAATTGGATCTGTGTGATCGGATGTATCTTAGAGTGCTCTGTGCATGAGATCAGAGAGCTAAGTGCAGGTTGTTATAGTCTGAAGAGAAAGGAAGAGGGATCTATTGAGCTGCGCAGATCTTCTATCTTGTGCAAAGTAAGGGTCATTAGAGCTCTGTGTTGTAACTGCTTGACCATGATAATATAAAGAAGACTTTGTGGACGTAGCCCAGGGTGGAGGTGAACCACGATAACTGTCTGTATAGTGCTTTGTGCTTCGCTCTTATGTATTTATCTCTTTCTTGGCTAAGTGCTTGATGTGATTAAGTAGATATAGTTATGCTCTATGTTGTTGATGAATGAATGAACATTAGATCTGATATATGAGATGCTTAGTGCTTGATCTGTTGAATCTAACCTATATTTCTGTGGATAAGTACTGAATCATTCTTAGTATAAGTATTCACTGCGATTCTCTGTGCCTTATGCGAAGTATATTAATGAATGTATGCTAAGGAATAACTTCTACTAAGTGCGCTATAAGAAAGATAATCAAAGATCTATGTCCCAACTAAGGTTGCAGACACCGGAGTCCTGCAACCACCCCTGCCTCTACCTCGGGTGAGACTTCATCTTCTTCGTAGGTGTTTCTGAAAGGGTCGGTAGTTAGGTCTTTGTTGGTGCACTCTTGAGCGTTGAACCCTGGGTCTGCCCCTGTGCCAACAGTACATCAACATCTTGCATACCTTCCACACAAAGTTGAGTATTAAATACTTCGAGTGACACCTAGTTTTGAAGTATATAAGTGGCCTACATAGGTATATCTAAACATATATGGAATTCTTGGACATCTCCTCACTGGGAGTCACTTACTGATATGCTCTCAATATCTAGCAAAATTTCAAGAAAAAATATTAAGCGGGATTTTTGTTTTGCAAACCCATCGCAACAGAAGCATGGTAAATGTGGCCATGATCCCCAAAGAAAAGAATAGAGAAAGGATGTCAAACCCCATGACAAATAATCCAAGCCACAAGAAAAGAAGGTTAATGATAATTTAAATAAGGACAATGGAAAGTGGTGTGAGTTCCAAAAAATCCCTTGGCATAACACTAATGAATGTCACTCCAAACAGTCATTGTTGGTTGAGATGAAATCCTCAAATTTGGATTCCAACTCAGACTCTGATTCATAACTGGAAAAGGGAAAATGGATCATTGACGTAGAAACCAATGTCACCATCACTACCACAAAGGTCTAACCAAAGGAACTAGAGGAGATTGAATAAGAGGAGTGCCTCTTCCACTCACAAATGTGGGTGAAGGGGACCCCACTCTATTTCATTGTTGACAGGGGTAGATAGAAGAACCTAATCTTAGAAAAGGCCATCAAGAGGTTGGACCTAAAAAGGACACTACACCCTTAGCCATAAACTATCAATTGGCTCAGCTAGGGATGAGACACTTGTTTCAACTAGCAATGTTTCCTACACTACAGAATCAAACCCTTCAAAGATGAGTTATTATGTGATGTTTCCCCCATTGAAGTTTGTGATGTTAATTTAGGACAAGCATATATGTGGAAGAGTCATGTTGTTTATGAATCTAGGCCTCGTAGTGTCATTATTACTTTGGGAGGTCAACTCTACAAGGTACCAGAGACATTCTCAACTATTTTAGTCTCTTTGATGTTCAAGAAGTAGTGCAGAAAGGTGGTCTCTTAGACTAGGAGATTTGTCCTCTTTATGGTTCAGTCAGAAGGTGAAAAAAATGTCACTACAATCTCCAAAACCTCTGCACAATATCTCTCTACATAATAGAAGTAGGTGGAAAAGATAGTAGAAGAGAAAAAAACATATTTGACTCACCTACTCGGGTGCATTTTCACTTTCAGGTAAAGCACACAATTGATTTAGCACCCAGTTCTCCTCTACCTAACAACCAGGTACATAGGCATTGTATTATGGAGAATGAAGAAATCAAACACCAGATCCAAGATATATTTATGAAGGGTGGAATTAGACCAATATCCTCACGTTGTGAGAGCCCAATTATTCTACCATACCTGCAACAACCATTTGAGATAGAGACAGATGCTTCAGATTAAGATATTGGTGCAATTCTCACTCAACATGGGCATCTGGCGGCCTATCACAATGAAATGTTATGTGATGTCATTCATAGATACCCCACCTATGAAAAATATGTGTACTCCATTATGCAGGCATGTCGACAGTGGAAGCATTACATTCCGGGAAAGGAAACAATCATCCACACTGGTCATAGGCCTCTACAATCATACAGACACAAGGAAAGTTACAAAATGACGTCCATCAGAAGTGGTCTATGCACCCATATAAATTCCACTTGAGCATCAAGTACAAGAAGGGAATCACCAACCATATTGCATACTACCTCATTCAACCCCTGATTTTGGCACTAACCACAATGATTAACCCTTGTGGGCATGAGACCTCTGAGTGGCTAGAATTATACAAAAACGGCTTTGAATTTTCTACTACCTATCAGACATTGAGAGAGAAAGAAAATCAATTCATGAATTTCATCTCCAATATGGAATACTATGCCATCTAATCCATCTATGTGTTCCTTCAAGTCAGTGTACAAAGATGATTTGTAAATCTCATTATAGTTAGGTGGAAAGACACTTTGGCATGGAAAATATAGTGGTAGTACTACAAAAGAATTTTTATTGGTCAAAGCTTCAAAAATATGTCTACAATTATATTAGATCTTGCACTTCCTATGCCACTACCAAACCCACCATCAAGAAACGGGGGATATACACCCCTATGCCTACTCTTGATAGGCCTTGGGAGTCCATGTCCATGGATTACATGTTCAATCTACCTTCAACCAAGCATGGTAATGATTATGTCTTCGTGGTCGTTGATCAATTATCTAAGATGGCAGTTTTGGCACCCTATAAGAAGAGTATCACAACTAAGGCCATTGCTAAGATCTTTGAATGTGTTTGGATTCATTTTGGGATCCCATGGACCATTATTTTAGATTAAGACAATAGGTTCCTAAGTACTTTCTGTTCCAAGCTATGGTCAAAGATGGTCACCAAGCTAACCAAATCAACTTCCTTCCACCCATAGACTAATGGAAAAACAAAGATAGTCAACATGATGATTGTTCATATTCTGAGGATGTAAAATTCCAAACATCCACACACATGGGATGATATCCTTCCTTATGTTCAATAAATATACAACAAAGCCCTCCAAATATCTATTGGCCATAGCCCTTTTTAGGTGTGCTTGGGGTTCCATCCATTGACCCCGATTGACATATCTCTACGCATTGAAGTGACATAGAAAGATTCCTCCCATGCTCAGACCGAGGTTGATCGACTAGACAATGTTTTTGAACAAATATAGCACATCCAAAAACAAGTTCATGATATTTTTTAGAAATATAATGCCAAGTACAAGCATCTCCATGATCAACATTGGGTACCACGCAAGTTTCAGGTGGGAGATAAGTTAGTGTTACATTTGTAGAAAGAGGACCTCACATAAGCCCATCAGAAGATCCTCCCACTCCAATATGGGCCTTAAACCATCACCAAGTATTTGGGACAGAATGATTTTTTAATAAAGTATTCCCCCTTTTCTTGGCTTGCACCCTATATTTAATGTGGAACTACTTCGACTATATTTTCCACCTTTCCCGGATGCTTCAGACGTGGTCAAGCACTTGACCCCTACTTAACTCAATACTTACTAAATTGAAAAAGAAACTGTTTATTGGATCATGGAAACCAATACAAATGGAACCTTCCATCAGAACATCCAACTCTATTGGGTAGTCAAAGCAGGGAAACTTCTTCACCAGGGCAAGTGGCTCATTAGGATGTAGGTTCAATAGAAGTTTCCCCATATAATGGAGGAACTTGATGCAATGGGGATTATTGCTTCCTAAGGGAGGAGGACTGATCCAGGTGGATATTGGTGACCACCCACTTATTCCACTAATTCAGAATGGTTCCACATCTTGGTAGTTGTTTTACAATTTTTTGTGTCCCAAACTTCTAGGACCATTTTGAGGCCCTAAACGATGTTTTTTTGGTGTGGAAACGCCCAACATGTATTTAAAGGTAAATGTTGGCCCATTCGTAATGTGTAGTTCTCATCTAGACCTTTTTGATGGGCTACTGAGTTCCCCAAATGGAAGTCGTATGCAAAGTTTATTCCCTTGGGAAGTTGATGTATAATTTAACCACATTGGGGCCCACAAACTTTTTGGTGTTTCATCTTCTAGGGTTATGGTTTTGGATGCTTAGGTTTTTCTCATTGATTATTTATGTTAAAAGTCATGGTTTTCTTCTTTATAATTATATTCTTGTGAATGGGCGTAGTCGACACATCTCCCTCTTCAGGGATAAGCTACCACCATTGTAGCTAGCTAGCTTGTAGTCATTAATATAATATAATATTAATTGTATCATTGTGTTTCTTACAATATATATGTTTGTTTCCTTATTATATATCTGACTTCATTTCATTCTCAATATAATCTGTATCATTGGATGACTCCGTCGACACACCCACAAAGAGTCTCATTGATTGATTCAAAGAAATACATAAGGAAAGGGCGCACCAAAGAGGTTGGGGAACACTAGTCCCAAGGCTTGTGAAGGGTTTATGATTGCATGGGTTCATGGGCACATCATTTTGTGAAGAGATGCGTCCATTTTTTTCGGGTGTGTTGGTCCATGAAGGGGTGTGACATACCCAAAGGACGTGACAGTTCAAGAAGGTGACATTTGGATTCCATATAAGAGAACAAGAGTTCACAACCAAAGAAGGAAAGAAGAGCAAGGAGGCATAGAGATCAAGTCAAGGGACCAAGGCAAGGTTCTAAGGCAAGGAAAAATAGAATGCAGAGTTGTGAAGACATGGAAGACAAGTTACCAAGAGTGGGATGCACAAGGAGAGTTTGGGGAAGTTTGAACGAATGTCTGTGGGAGGCATGTTATGAGACAAAACCAAAGTTTGTGTTAGCTTGTTGAAGTTTGTGATAAAGAAGAAACAATGAATCTGTGGAAGGGTGCACATTTTTGGCACATCATAGGGGTTGAAAAAGTAGTTGCAACATAAAGTTTTGGTGGGATTAACCTTTGTATAAGTGTATTGGTGAGGTGAGGTGAATCATGCGACTCTACCCAAGTTATAAACCAAGCCAGTAGTGCTAATATTGTAACTTTTTCACAAAAATACGACTTAGATGGGTGTTAGCAACGTCTTGTGTTGCACGCACTATTTTGTGTGTGTCTCTTGTTTGTTTCAAAAGTTTTCTCTTTGTTTCACATGTTCATGGATGTATCCTTAAATGAAAAAGTGTTAGGTTGTTAAAAATACTGTCTAAGTATAGAAGTGAGTTGCAAATAGTTGGAGTGGGACTTTCCTCTAGCCTAGAATGGAGTATGGGTATGTTCTAGGTGAGGAGGCATAATCCAGAAAAAAGTATCCTTGGTTTTGCCAAGCATCCAAGTGAGAACTTCTATGGTGTCACACACACTCAAGAGGTGCAGGATCACAAGATATGGGCATGGATCCAATGGGGTCGTGACAGGTGGTATCAAATATTGTTCATTTCATATTTTGAAGAAGGTTTAATGGGATCTTCACCATTATCTTGATGATAGGTGGTATCAAAGCATATTTGTCTATTAACCACTACCATGGTCAGAGTGGTGGTGTTGAGGAACACTGCAGTTGGTTTCACAGTTTGTTGCAGAGATAACTCAATTGGAACGTCTGCAACCCATCATAAACTTGGTGAACAATTCGGTGGAGTAAACTGGTTCATCACATAGACAAATGGAATTAGACTTACAATAGAGTTTCCAATTGAAAGTATGGTGGTATGTTTATCTGGGCGTACACCTTGTATAGACCGAGAGCAACGTTTGTTGGGAAATGAAGCACTTGGCAAAGGTGGGTTGTTCTGCCACAAGTGGTTTGAGTGCAAACTTGTAGATATATTGTGGACATACACAAACTAGGGGAGATGTTATTGAGGGTGAAATGAGCACTTGGATGTGTATACAATTGCAAGACTCATTGTAGACTTGGAATTGTGTAGAGGATTTGTGAATTAGAACTCTTGGGAAGGCCAAGTGACTTGGATCGTGTCGCAAAGAGGTAGAGCAATAGGAGAATTTCGTGGGAAAAGTGGAAGTGAATCTTGGACAAAACTAGAACCACTCACCAATATAAGATTGAAATGGACGGTCGGGTGATGAAGCTTGGAAGATCAAGAGAGATAGTGTAGTTGAACAATTCGTGAAACTAAAGATGCTTTGGGAATATTGGATTAATTCAACGCACAATTGGAGTCAAAGATCATTGAATTTAAGACATTGGAAAGGGGGATTGAGACTTTGATGTAAGATGTGTTGGGAGCACTTAGGGAGGAGAGAATCCAACATTAAGGAAACACAACAAAAAATAATCATCCCATGCCACTCAATAATAAAGGTAATATGGTTGAGTGTCACTTCTCTTTGTACAATATTTTTATGAGGGATTGTCTAATGCGAGGAAGGTTTGCTCCATTGGTTGAAAAAGAGGAGGCCTCAATCACACCGAAAAAAAAAAGAGAGACTGAAGCCTTGAAAAATATGGTTCAAGTGTAGAAACCGATGGAATAAATGAACGAATTCATGGAAATGTTAGTGGAACACATGCAAGAGTTCAATACAAGAGGTCGAGGATGATTTTCAAAAAGTGAAGAAGTTGAAGGACTCTTGTTTGTGAATGTAACAACAAGTGGGTTGAAGATGGCATCATTGGTTGACACCAATGAAACCCACAATTTTGTGGGTGAGTGAGTCACGAAATCACTTCATATCAAACTTGAGAGCAACATCAAAACATGTAAAGTGATGAACTCAACAGGGATTTTGGTGATAGGGATTGTTCATTATGCACCATTGAGAGTGGGAGAGTGGTTTGGAAACATGGATATGTTGGTAGCTCCATTGGATGATCATGCAATGATATTGGGTTTGGACTTCCTCAAACTTTCCAAATCATTTCCTATCATCCACGAAAGTCTCTTAGTATTCTTGGATAAGGATTGAACACCAAGCACACCCTTGATGACGAAGATGAAACTTGGGGGAACACTTAGGATTTTTGTGATAATATTGGTAGAAGGATTTAGTGGAAACATAAGAAATCCTTGCAATATGATGCAGTAGCAATAATTCATCCACACCATAGCATCTTTGAGTATCTTGGGGAAATAAGAGAAACATTTGATAGCAACAAATACTTCGGTGAAGGAATCCATGGGGAAGGTTTTTCAATTGAGGAACCCATAGAACCATGAACATGAGTGTAGAGGAGAGTTGAAATCTTCACTTGTCGAGACCATGGAACAAAGGGGAAATCACTAAGAGAATCGTTATCAACTACAAGCCATATATGTTGTGGAGGATTACCTCGTATACTTACCTATCATAGAGACTTCAAGCGTTGAGTTAAGACAGTGTGTGGAGACACTTGCTCAACCGGACTTGGAGTTGGACATGGAAGAGGTATGAATGGAAGATCAACACCACACAACGATTGTGAACTTTTTGTAGGAAGACCATGGAGATATATGACTTCCAACTTACTGCAGAACAAATTGAGGAGTTGAGATGCACACCAAAGGAAGTTAGGCTAGTCTTGCGATACTTGTGCATGGAGCACAAGTCAGATACAATGTATTCCAATAGATCTTGGTAGTGACTATTGGGTACACTCTACCTACTAAGAAGGAATACATAGACACACTTCTAAGATAAAGTAGTGTGATTGATGATGCCTTATGGAGGTGTCATGGAAATAATCAAGAAAGGAAGTTGTGAAATGACAAATGGGTTGTGGAGGTGACTTTCCAAAATAGTGACAAGGGGAAAGACCTTGTCCAGAACTAAGAAGTTCAAAGAGAATTTCGAATAAGAGCAGTGAACATGTTGGGACTACAATGGGCGGCTCAATGATACCAAGAAGAGTTGGACAAAATGATGAATATGCAAATAGAAAAAGATTTGTTGAAAGTAGTTATGTGCCTTCCCTAGCGATGAACGAATAGTTGGATTGATCACCCAACTAGTTTGGAACTTGAGAGGATCCAATGTACATGACACATGGATGACAAATTCAAAGTATCAAAGTTATCATGGGTCAAGAGTATCCATCACTTGGGGAAAATTAGAGGATATTTCTAAGGGGAGGACCCTTTGATATTAGTTGTAGACATAATAGTTGTTGAGTAGTGATGAGATCTGGAGATAGGGAGGAGGAATCATGGATATCAACATATGTTGTTGAGGAAGAAAACAACTTGTATTGCGGGAGGATATAAGGTCTCCTGTGACACGCACCAAGCACATGCACTCCTTGGACAGACTTGGGGATCAGTTGGGAAAGAGAAAACAAGGGGCATGTGATTGGTGGGGTGAACGAAGACATGATGCCTAGGAAAGGGACCAAAATGGTGACATGTGGAACCAAGGAGAAACACACCTCACTTTCCTTGATATGGTTGATGGATATTTGGATTTCATTTTGGTAAGGACAGGGTGACTTGGGTGCATTCCTAAGAAGTTGACATGTCTTCTCATTGTAGTATGGGTGCACTAGATAGGTTGGATGACCCCATCGACACACCCATGAAGAGTATAATTTCTCGATTCAAATAAATTTACAAGGAAAGGGTGCACCAAAGAGGTTAGTGCACACTAGTCGCAAGGGATGTGAAGGGTTGATAAGCACACGGGTTCACGGGAACGTTAGTTCATGAAGGGATTTTTAATTCCATGAAGGGATGCATAAGTTTGTTTGGTTTCATTGGTCCATGAAGGGGTGCAACACACCCATAGGATGTGATGGTTCACGAAGGTGACAATTGGAGTCCATATAAGAGCACAAGGGTGCAAAACCAATGAAGGAAAGAATGCATAGGGATAAATTCAAGAAAGTGAGGAAAGGAAGAATAAAACGTAGAGTTGCAAAGACATGGAAGACAAGTAGCCAAGAGTGCGACACATAAGGAGAGTTTGGGGAAGTTTGAATGTAGGTCTCTGGGAAGAATTCTATGAGGCAGAACAAAAGTCTATGTTATCTCGGTGAAATATGCGACATAAAAGAGATAGTGAGTCTGCAGAAGGGTGCACATCTGGGGAACACCACGGGGGTTGTGAAAGTAGTTTCGACAAAGAGTCTTTGTGGGAAGAATATATGTATAAGTGACTTGGTGAGGTGAGGTGAGTTGTGAGACTCTACCCAAGTTGTAAACTGATCCAACAATGCTCATATTCTAATTGTTTCACAATAATAATACTTAGTATGGTGTTAGGCACATCTTGTGCCACCCACACTATTTATGTGTGTGTCTCTTGTTTGTTTCACAAG
>ML860918.1:0-10664 GCA_009831015.1 Picea engelmannii
GTGAAGCAGAGTTGCTTCCTTCTCAGTTCTCTCCTGGTGTTATCATCTATTCTGCCACGACCCCTGTCATAACCCTTAGGGTCACGTCCTCCCTAGTTTATTGGAGGCCTTTGATCTCTTCCACCATTGTTAAGAGGAGGTCTGGGTATGAATTTTGGTTTAGCGGCTGGACCCAAATCCCTCGTCTTCCAAATGGCCTCCTGTAGGTTGGTAGGCTTGAAGGCCTTTACCCAACCCTTCAAGGGTTCCATCAACCCTTCTGTGAAAAGCATCATGAGCCTGGTCGGGGACATATCTTGCACCATCATTGCCAACCTCTGGAATTCATCAATGTATGCCTCAACAATACCTGTTTGCTTGAGTTGGGTGAGCTCCCGGAAATGTAACTCAGGATCTCCTTGATCAAACCTATCAATGAGCCTCTGAGTGAATTTTGTATAGGATACAATCTAGTTGTGGCTGAGTGTGGTGAGCCCATGATACCACCAGTCATGGGCCTTGCCATCCAAGTACATAGTGGAAAACTTGATGGCCTCCATCTCTCTCATGGGGTTAAGCTGCAGGTAAGTATCCAGCTTCTGCACCCACGATTGTGCTGTCATCTTGGCCGTACCATCAAAGTATGGAATCTCTATCTTTCCTGCCCTTCGTTCAAACTCAAAACTGCCCCTATGGTTCATCCTGGGCTGATTTCTGAACCTGAGTTGGCAATACTGGTCTAGGGACATCTGTCTTTGAACTCCCATATCCAAGCTGTAGTATTCCTTGGTACTCCTGGCCAATTGTTCCACAAATTCTTCGACCTGTTCATGTTGCCCTTGCTCATCCGTGAATGTGGGCATGTATGGTTTGGGGTTAGCTCTGCTACCCGAGTGTCAGCCTAGTTGTTCATCTGTGAACACTGGCATGTATGGCCTAGGATTGACCCTGCTACCCATCTGCCCATGGGACGTGCCACCTCCCAGACTTCCTTCGGATCCCGGTGCTTTCTTCGGGTTATACCTGATTTCCTCATGGGTTCCACCAGAACCACCAGCCTCCTTATTCCCATACGTATCAAGATCCTTTCCTCGATGGGTTACTTGCATCAGAAGGTCAGTTATCCAAGATTGGTTCTCGTTCATCTTTTGCAGATTCTCGTCAACCTTTTTCAAGGTTTCAAAAATTTCGGCTAGTCCCCTTCTGCTGGTTTCCTGATACTCATCCAAGTGTTGGACCAATGTGCTTTCCGTGCAGTTCATGTTTTGCCGGAACTTACCAAATTCGGCTACTAAGAAAGCCAAGCCCTGAGGCTGATGGTCATCCCCTGACCCTTCCATTTTTGCCTCTGTTTCACTGCTGTTTTTTTTCCTTCGACCCATAACAATTCCACTGTACCTCTGCATGCATCGATCCCTCCACAGGTTTGGAGGATCGAAGCTCTGATACCATTGTAATGATCCCAAGCCAAATTTTTTGCTTGGAATCACTAACTACCACTGATTTGTTGATGTACAGGTGTTTATTGAGTTATTAAGTGCATACAAGATTCATCCAACACATGAAGATCACAATACATTCAAGATATAGAAGCACAAGCAAAGATCTGACCTTTTTATTATGAGCAATGCAGGATCAATACAAAGATGGCCGATCTAGCATAAACCTCAGATGGCCGTACAAACAATAGATACGAGTTGCTACAAAATGCTCCCGCCAATACAAAAGAAGCCTCAAAAGGCTGGATAAGTAATGAAGACTAGTACCAAGCAGATCTGAATGCCAAACCCTCCAGTTGAAGAGTGCCACACTCCAAGTGAAGACTGAAGCCCTCAATAATTCGGCCCTGATGGAAGAATGCTCCAAATGAGCCCAAACTCGGTCAGATAATAGATCATGGCAGTGGGAACCTCCTCCTGAAGTTTCAAGCCCAACGTCCAAGGCCAACCTCTCCAACTGATGAATCTTCCAAGGGAGTTGCGCCCTCCTGAATAGCTGAAACCCTAGGCAACTCGTCCCTGAAGAAATACACCTCCAAATGACGTGAAACTCTCCAAGAGTATAGATTGGGCTATGAGAATCCCATGGGAGAAGTTTTAGACTCAGATCCTAAGTGTAGCCTTCTAGATATGACTTTTTCTGAACCACAGGACGCCCCCCTTTGCCTCCAAGATGTCCCAATCTGCAAACAAATATATGATGATGATAACCCTTTAGAAAATCCCTCAAACTGACGGTCTTGCCCCTGCAAACAAAACCCAAGTGTCGGAATGGCCCCAAGCCCTCTGGATAAGCTGGATCGAACCTCCCTCTAGATGATGGTGCGCCCTTGCTGGAATCACAAGAACAGTACAACCTGCTAACTTCTGAAGTGCTAGATGGAGATGGGCTGAGAATAGAATGGTGTGGAGGAGTCTTTGATCTTCGAGACCAAGCTGTGGAACAAGGTGAGTGGATATTTCACCACTGAGTTGCTCACAAGGGTTTGTACAACAAAACCCCCAAACTGAATGCTCAAGAGCAATAGCAAACACTACCAAAACCAGAATGACTAATAGGTGCGCCCCAACCTCTTACTTATACTTTTTCTTCTAATTCTCTGTTGAGTTAGGTTAACTCCCAGGGTTAATCTTCTATTCCTCTGTTGAGTTATCTTTTACTTCTTTATCCCTTTCCTTTCTTAAGTCAACTTAAAAATATAACGTTAGCCTTGTTGACTTCCCCCCTCAGTGTGAGACTATGACCTAGTGGGGGTGCCCAGGCCACTAAGTCTCCTCATCACCTCTCTAAGAGGTGGGGGACATTACACATCAAGTTTCATCCCTCTTGGAAATCTTATCGACCGTAAGCCATATTTGAAATGTACTTTATGACAACAGTAAACCTGCCCTATTTTTTGCAAGGTCAATTTTAAAACCCTTAACAATTTAAGCCTTAATTTATGTCATATCAGCAAGACATAGAAGTGCTGGAAATTACCAAATCATGAAGGCAATGATATCTGAAAATAAATCTGCAATAAGACAATTCTGGATAGCTGAAAATTTCATATATATATATACAAGAGATGAAGTTAAAGTACATAGTCTTAGCTTATACAATTTGGTACAAGCCTCCAAGCTCACCAAAACCCTAGCTAGGGAAAACCAAGAAAACCTTAGCTCCAGTAAAGATTCTCCACAATCTAGCATCAACACTAGCAAGCCTCCTTGACAAGATGCCTTTTCTTCTCTTCTTCATCAAGTATAACCTTAGGGTTTATCACCAAACCCTAACCCCTCACCTCCTTAAGGTAGAAACCCTAACCCTAGAAATATCCAAGAATCCTCCTAGAAACCCTGGCACTCTAAAACATGAGAGATGATACAATGAAGAATACACTTGAGACAAAGACTAGTGCACAACACTCCTCACATTTTGCAATTAGTTTCTTTTGTGTCCCATTTCTTCGAAAGAAACCCTTCTAGGAGACAAACTCTCTTGGGTCGTTGAGTTCAACACAGCATGGTATATGATTAGAGCAGACATTTTGTATCGCATGAAAAGAAGAAATAAATGCTTGTTCAAGAATGTGCAACATTGCAATTATTTCACCTGGCATGATGCCTCCTTATTATGTGCCCCATTGCACTTGCAGTTCTAGGTGCAAGTGGTCAAGGTGGAGATGGAGGTGGCACATCTACACCAAGTTTTAGACTTCTAGGTTGGACTCCGTTGGAGTGCCATGTACTGTGAGTAGAGACCTCCCTGTGATTCACTCTCAATTCGCTCAGTGTAGTCTTGAGAATTTGTTGCTAGTCGTCTTTGACACAATGTTGGCTGTGGTAATTGTGAGTGTCAGGAGTTAGGTAGAAGCTGGCCTTTGCCCAGTGTTCCTGAAGTACCTCAGTTTGACAAGTTTCTTAGTGTATCTTTGGCCATATCTGAACTATAGTGGCCTGCAAAGCTTGAGCAGGGCAATGATAGATGGGAGTCGATCTAGGATGATCTTGGGCATGCAGCCGAAGGGTAGGGGCTGACCTCTAATGATAGAGACCCTCCTCTTGAAGCAGGTACTATCCCCACAGCTGCTTGATATGAAACTGGGAGTTGGCTAGTTGGTTGAGTTACCTTTTGAACTTTTGTTTTAGATATTTGTTTTTTTCAGAATATCTGCCTTAATGGTGAACCTTTATTTTTGCCCCTATGTGGCACCTTTTTGATCAATACTGTTGATTATCAGCATTATACTCGTGGAGGCAGTGTATGTGGCCCTTTTTGTATAAAATGAATGTCCTATTTTTTTTTATATTAATCGAATAGAGAAGCATTTCATTCAATAAAAATATTGTTTAGAAATAAGTCTGGGGAATGAAGAGACCCCATGCCCTATATACTTTGGATTAGATACACTCTTGCTACTGTTTAAGGGGACTAAACTTTCACAAGCTCCATTTTAAGTGTTAAGCTATCTATATCTAATATGGATTTCTTGCAGTCTTCATTGCATACTGGTAATTGTGTATTCCTCTACATTGATTAACATTTCAATTTTTAACCTTGTGTTTTCTCTAGAAAGGTTTATTCTTCCTGATCCTAGGAATTGAGACGAATATCAAAATGTGGTTGGGAAAGCCTCCACTCTGAAGATAACAATATCTTTATAATTTTAATTGATTTATCTAAATAAAAAATTCTCTCTATTAATTTTGAAATGCTTTGATTGTGGGTTTCTTAATTTAATTTGGTCAATGATTGTGCTTTTTGTAGAAGTATTTTCTTTTAATTGTAGTTTTTTTACTATTATGACAGTCTCTTTCCTGTATTTGGAAGTTTGTGAAGAACATGTGGATTACTTGAACATCATTTTCACGTATCCTTATTTAGTGGCTGAACTCTCTGCATGACTGATCTTTTTTCACAGATCAAGGCGAATGCTGTGCGGGCTCTGGGAAACCTTTCAAGATTTGTCAAGTTTATTGATGGTAACCCCATTGATTCTCTTAGTGATTCCTGCAGTAAGATCTCCTTGAAATCCGAGTTGAAGCGTGAGACAAAGAGAGAAGCAAAACCTTCTACAAGTTCACCCTGGTTGGAGAGGATGGTGCAATCTTTTGTTTCCTGTGTGACTACTGGAAATGTTAAGGTGTTATTTCAAAATGTCATTTTATGCAAGCCTTAATTTTCTGCAGACTTTTTTCTCACATAGAATTTACGTTAACGGGTTTCAAAATCAATTCCTGTCTTTTGGCAGGTTCAGTGGAATGTGTGTCATGCTTTGCAAAATCTCTTCTTGAACGAGTCTATTAGGTTGCAGTATATGACATGGTGAGGCCTTGCATGCAGCTATATCTAAAGAATTTCAAATTCTTCAAATTTCTTGCTTATTCAAAGTTTTATGTGCTCTTTAGTGATATTTTAATCCTCTTTCAGCCGTTATTTATGAATGACCGAATGAAGTTCTTACGAGTTCTTCATGTTTACTTTTAGGGCACCTTCGGTTTATAGTATTCTTCTTCTACTGCTTCGTGATTCATCAAATTTTAAGATCCGCATACATGCAGCATCAGCATTGGCTGTACCATCAACACGGGAAGGCAAGAAGTTTACTGCAGTAAATACATAATTGTTTCTATTTCTTGTTCTCTAATTATATTGGTCCTCATTTTTTATGGTTTTCTCCTTTACTTTTGAATTCCATTTTTCTTAAGAAATGCTTTTCCTTGGCATTTGTCTTTTACAAAATTTTTAGGTTTTGGATACAACGTACTTGACAAAGGAACATTCCGCCTAATCCACACCTTGGGTCATGTGGAAGAAATATTGAATCCACTGGGTGTGGCCTTGGGGGCAAGTCTCGAGTTGGGTAGCTGTCACTTGACACTCGACTCCTCTGTCTAGGCTAACTCCTAGCGGAGCCAAGGGGGGTAGTCCCTAATAAAAGAATCTAAGGCTTGATTAAACTAAGCACAATATAATTCTATTAGTTAATATGAAGCAAAAGTAAATACAACTAGTCTTGCAACATATGATGACACAATAAGAAGATTGCTTAAGCCAGTGATATCAAATAACTGAGATACTTCAAGGGAAATGATAATAACCAATTGATAATACTTGTTAGTAAATGCGAGTATTTGAAAAGGAAATGAAAGCGCTTGATAATAAGTAAAATGAAATAAGTAGACCAGTGCCAATACTGTAAAATGTTGCTGCGAGATGTGTTGCAATGCTCTTGGTAAGTTTTATTAATTAGGGGTTTCACTTGGATTTAGATAAATTAAGTGCAATGGATCAATAATGCGAGTCCACTCGTGAGTGCAAGATTGTAAGTGTGAAAAGTAAAATCTAAGCTATGATTTGGCCCTTTAACAATTATCCATCGAATGGGTACTGTTGCCGCCTTTATACACACCTCGGGTAGTGTGGAAGAAATCTTCAATCCACTGGGTGTGTCCTTGGGAGCAAGTCTCGAGTCAAGGTGCTATCACCAGATCCTCAACTCTTTCGTCTAGGCCAACTCCTAGCGAAGCCAAGGGGGTTAGTCCCTAAAAAATAACTAAGGCTTGAACTAAGCTAAGTACAAAATGAAATCTAGGAGTTTTTTAAAGCAAGAGCAAGATACAAATATATCTACACTAGCATCATATATGAAACACAAAGGAAATTGCTTATGATAAAGATACAAAGCATGAAAGTACTTGCATATAAAGATACACTATGGAAAATAGCTACAAGTGCTTCAATCAAAAGGATAAGCAATATATAAAGACCAGTGCCAAATGTAAAGATGTTGCAAGATAAGTGAAAATGTTGTTGTATGAGTATTGTTGCAAGTGCTCTTGACAAATTTTATTATTAAAGGTAAGTTGTTTAGTTTGTAGGTTTATTGTGAAGTGGTTGTTGTAAGTGCAAGCAAACTTATGAATGTGAAATGTGTGCAAGTGATAAAAATAAAGGAAATCTAATCTAGATGTGGCCCTTTAGAGGCTATCCCTCAAATTGGATACAAAGAACTATGCCAGAGGTCCAACGGGGAGAGTATCCCCCTGAATTCAAACGCAAGTTCAGTACAATTAACAAATACAAATAGTAATGCCGGAAGTCCTACACGGGGAGAACCTAGATCTCATGGAGTATGCCGTCTAACTTCACACACAAGCTCTATGCAATGTTCCAATTTAAACATTAGCAACTATTGGATTTTCCTAGTTAAGACTAAATCCGCACTAGCCAGTCCCTGTTCTGCATGAAACTGTACTCCAGAGATCAAGCCAAAGCTCACAGAGGAGGGGTCAGGAACATATTGAGGGAAGCTGAGGGGATGGTTTATTTCCAACTTGAAATTACAGAAAAGCAAATTGCAAAAATTGAAACTAGACTAGAAATCGAAATTTATTGTACAAATTGAAATCTAAACTAAGCTAATCTATAAAAATGAAATCTAAACTAACTGTTTTGCGGTGCTGTGATTGATTTTATCACTGATTTTTATCTTTTTAAATTAGTGAAATTGGAAGCATAAACAAAAAAGGAAAATTTGTCAATCACACAAAAGGACACCAATCCCCCGGGGGGGATAAAGACTGGGCATTGTGTATCTCACTGATTTTATTAATCTCGATTACAATCTTTTTGGGAAATGCTTGTGGTCCCTTATATGGAACAAGACCACTAAGCTTTCAAGTTTTCAGAGGTCCCGGATGGTCCAAATCCGCCAAAATTCGTCAGAATCTCCCCTTGGTTGTGTGCAAACCTGCAAAAAACAGCAAGCTATTGGGGGAAAAAGATGCCCAAAAATGTTTTGGAGAACCCTGCAAAATATGCTAGATGATATACAAAATTTGTGCAAAACATTTCTAAGTAAAACCTACACTAAATTAGCCAAAGTGAGCCTAATAAAGCAAGAAGAAGGGGAGCCTTCTTAATGATATTGTTTGCTGTCCTAAAATAGTAAATACAATATCACTAAGTTTGCCCAAATGATCTTTAAAGCACTCTAAAAAATTTCTACCTTCTAGCCTTTAAATTTCTCTTTTTAAAACTAGCTAAATGATAGATTGTGCAAGCTAGATCTATTAAAGAATAAGACTTTATGAAATGAGATATAATCTACTTAATTTTAACATGCAAAGGGAAAGATTCTTTAGATCTAACTTGAAATACAAATTTGATCTTGCATGTATTGAAAGTAACCAAAGAAAGATTGTTTAGAAAGTTTGAGGATGAGAGAGGAAGGATTTGCTCAAGACTTGAATCCTTGGGCTATGGGGTCCTTTGAGAAATGGTTGAGGGATTCTTTCTCCACAAAGACCTTGAAGGTGAGTGAAGAGTTGAACTCCAAGGCGTCACCTCTTCAAGTTTGAGAACTTGTAAGCTAAAACAATTCTTGCCAAAATGTTTGTTAAACATATAATTTCCCTACAATTGAAAGTTAGAAAGCATGCATATTAACTTAAATAGACATGAAATCTAATTTCTCAAATGTAAAGGTCAATAAGACAATACATAAACAAACTAGTTTAAATAAGTCTTACATCCAAAGGATATGCTAATACATAAGAAAAACAAGAGAGCTAATCTACAATTATCTCAATCACAACATAAGCAATGAGCATCCACACAATGAAAACCACCCACAATGGACCTCCAAAGTCTTTCTTTATTCAATCTTGAGAGAATTTACAAAATAGCAACATTACAATTCAAGTATACTTTCCCCAAGCTCTAACTAGCTTGAATGAGGAGGGGCGATTTGATTAAATAGCCCAAAGGGCGTGAATCCTGTTAATGTTTAAGCCATTATTATAGTTCTTTGCATTTCAATAGATAACAATAGCATAAGATAGAATCACTGAGAAATACACAATCATAAGAGACACATCATTTATCCTGGGAAACCCTCATGGGGTGGAAAACCCAACAAAACTTCCTTATTATAGATAGCCAATACAATGCCAAGAGATAACTCAAACAAATACATAAAGTCCTCTGCGCCTCTCTCTCTCTCTCTCTCTCTCTCTCTCTCTCTCTCTCTTCTCCAACTGCAGCGCTGAAACTTGTCTCTCAAATGAACAAGTGAGCGTGTGTCTAAGTGAGGCGCTAGCCTCCTTATTTATACAAGTCTGGCACGTGTGGAAGTGTCTCTTCACTGGCAGGGCCGACTTCTCAATCTGGGTGGTTATAACCACCTTTAATATATTTTGGGGCCTATTTAATATATTCTGGGGCCGACTTCTTATTCTACCGATTACAATTACATTTTGACCAATCCGCAAAAGGGGATTTTGTACTTTACAATAGCCGACATGATCAATCCGTAATGGGGATTGATCCAATGAATAATATATCAAATAATAATCAGAATACACTTTGCAGTTACATTATTTCAACACTCCTCCTTAACAAGAAGGGTATTCTTCAACATCATCAGGCGAGAGAGAGGCCTTTATTATCAATAGCATCAGGAGGACAACATCATCAATATCATCTTGGAACACTGACTGGCATATCTATAAATCATCAGAATTTTTCTTCATTGGCAGCATCGTCATTCTCAAAGGAATGCAATCATCATCTGCATCAATATGGATTAGTATAAAACTAATACATCATCATCACAGCACGAGGCTGGCTCATCATCATAATACTGGACTGGCTTTACGTCACAACTGTTAGGCTGGAAGCATAGTGCTCGTCTTGCTTTACGTTACAACTATCAAGCTGGAAGCAAGATACTAGACTGGCTTTACGTCACAGCTATCAAGCCAAAAGCACAGTACTAGTCTCATGTCATCGTCTTGCTTTATGTCACAGCTATCAAGCTGGAATCAAGATACTAGATTGGCTTTACATCACAGCTATCAAGCCGGAAGCACAGTACTAGTCTCATCTCATTGTCTTGCTTTACGTCACAACAATCAAGCTGGAGGCAAGATACTAGATTGGCTTTACGTCACAACTATCAAGTCGGAAGCACAGTACTAGTCTCATCTCATCGTCTTGCTTTACGTCATAACAATCAAGCTGGAAGCAAGATACTAGATTGGCTTTACGTCACAGCTATCAAGCTGGAAGCACAGTACTAGTCTCATCTTATCGTCTTGTTTTACGTCACAACAATCAAGCTGGAAGCAAGATACTAAACTGGCTTTACGTTACATCTATCAAGCCGGAAGCACAGTCCTAGTCACATCTCATCTCATCACTGCTCCCCCTTTCAAGGAAGGTCCTTTCGGACTATACCAAGCTTATCTCGAAAGTGCTCAAACTTTACACGAGATAGAGGCTTGGTCAACACATCGACAACCTGTTCATCCGTGCTAACGTACTGGAGCTTTATGGCTCCTCTTTGCACCATGTCACGGATGTAGTGATATCGGATCTCTATGTGCTTTGACCTGTTATGGAATACATGATTCTTTGTCATCTTTATGCAGCTCTGGTTGTCACATAGGATCGTGGTTGCTTCCATCTTTAGGTCAAATCAGTGTTACCGGAAGCACCCCCCCCCCTCGCTCCGAGCGAGTTCGCTCAGGAAGCTGGGTAGGAAGCTAGCTTCCAGGTTCAAAAATGCGCTTCCTGCCCAAAGACTCATTTTTTTTGTTTTTTTGAGTAGAGTTAGAGTGTGGAGTGTGGTTAGGGATGGGTTAGGGGAAAGTGAGGAGGGAATAAAAGATATTTCCCCCCTCAATTCCACCCACCCT
>ML860918.1:10764-23176 GCA_009831015.1 Picea engelmannii
CTCAAGACCTAAGAAATAATGCATTAGGCCAAGGTCTTTCATCTCAAATTCTGAGGCGAGTCTCTTCTTACATTTAGTGATGAGATTTGCTTCTCTAGTTAAGAATAAGTCATCCACATATAGCAATAATATCACTGGCTCATCGTTCATAACCTTGAAGTAGAGGTTAGAATCTACTTTACTCTTGGTAAAGCCCAAGCTCGTCAAGAAACTGTCTATCCGACCATACCAAGCTCTAGGAGCTTGCTTCAATCTGTACAAGGCTTTCTTCAACTTCCAGACATGAGACTTCCTGTCTTCAACTTCAAATCCTTGAGGTTTCTCTATATACACTTCCTCTTCGATGACACCATTTAGGAAAGTTGTCTTTACGTCCATCTGGTGTAACTTCCACTTCATCTTAGCTGCAAGGGCTATGATGGTTCTGATCGAAGTGTATCTGGCTACATGAGCGAATGTCTATTCATAGTCAATGCCTTCCTTTTGAGAAAAGCCACGAGCGACAAATCTTGCTTTATACTTCTCAATACTTCCATCAACAATATGTTTTATTTTGAAGAGCCATTTGGAAGATACCACATCCTTGCTCTTTGGTCTGGGAACTATTTCCCATACATCGTTCTTTATTATGGATTGGTATTCCTCTGTCATGGCGTCTGCCCATTCTTTCCTTTGAATGGATTTTTCAAAGCAGGTAGGCTCCTTTTCTAGGAGATCACACATCAAAGCCGTATAATTGGAGAATGGCTTTGGTCTCTTCACCTGTCTCGTGGTTCCTTCGGGAACACCATACTTCTCTCCATCTTGAATAAGCTCTCTAGCCCAAGCAGGCTTTCTTTTATGGAAGATCGTCATCTGAGGAGGTTCTTGAAATTCTACTATGTCATGATCTTCTAGAGTTTCCTCGTCAGGGGAAGTTACGACTTCCCTCATTGGTTCTGTAGCTCTGGGAACCTCCCTCACTGATTCTGCAACTCTAGGGATTACAGGTTCCTCTTCATATACTTCTTCAAGCTGGCATCTTCTCGATTTCTTGAGCACTGCACTTCATCGAAGGTCACATCCCTGCTGATCTCAATGTGATGGTGACCTGGTATATAAATCTTGAAGGCCTTGGAGACCTCACAGTATCCCACAAATATTCCCTTCTTTCCTAAAGGGTCCAACTTGTTTCTTTTCTCTTTCGGAATATGTATAAATACTGGGTAGCCAAATATTTTGAGATGGCTTACCTCTGGCTTCTTTCCGGTGAACACTTCTTCCGGGGTCTTGAACCCAAGTGCACTATGGGACAATAGGTTTTGCACATATATTGTTGTCATTGTTGCTTTTGCCCATAAGCACATTGGAAGATCTTGATCATGGATCATGGTCTTCAGTGCTTCCATTATCGTTCTGTTCTTTCTTTCTGCCACACCGTTTTGTTGAGGATTGTAGGGAGTGGTGAGTTCCCTCGTGATCCCGACATATTTGCAGAAGTTCACAAACTCTTTTGAAGTGTATTATCCTCCATTATCTGACCCGAGTATCTTGATCTTTCTTTCAAAAAGATTCTCTATCAAGGCTTTGAATTCCTTGAATTTACTGAACACTTCATCTTTAGATAAAAAGTACATCCACGTCTTACGAGAATAATCATCAATAAAAGATACATAGTATACATACCCACTGATGGAGGATGATGGCATTAGGCCACACACATTTGAATGAATGAGTTCTATGACTCCTTCTGCTTTGTTGTCTCTCTTCGGAAAAGGGTTCTTGATGTTCTTCCCTAGTGCACATCCATTGCACACGCCTTCATGGTCAACCTTGAGTTTTGGTAGACCTGTGACTGCTTTGCATACGTATGGTAGCGCCTTGTAGTTGATGTGGGCTAATCTTCTATGCCAAAGTTCACATGGATTCTCAATAGTGTGGATCATGGCAGCTTCTGAGTGACCCTTTAGCTTATACAAGCCACCTTCTTCTTTTCCAATGATGATTGCTTCTTTTATGGTTTCTCCTTTAGTATGTTGCCTTCTACAACCTTCACTATTGCTTCCCTATGACCTGGAACAAGGTCAAAAAAACAACAAGCAAGAGTAATATCCTTTTGATAATATAAAGCAATAGCATGAACAATCATCACATTAGCTCCTTTAGAGCTATCACTTGTAACTTGTCTGAAGCAAAGATTAAAGGTAAGGAATACAATACGAAATGAGGTTAACACTCTGATAGTGTTGTGATCAAACATTCCTCCATGGCAACCTGGAACTAACACGTGATGTTTCTCCTGGGACTCGTCTTCAAGAGCGTGTTGCTTTTCTTCCAAGTCTCCTTTACTCAAGATGACGAGTGCTTTCTTCAACCCATCTTTTGTACTGAGACAATACGCTATCTTGACAGAAGGTTGGGTTAGAGGATAAGCTCTATGATCTCAACTTTAATCCATTTAATACCTTGACTCAGATTTTGATCAAAGGTTAGAATGATGGTCATGGCTACAACATGCAACACTGATCAAAATAATGTCATAACAAATAGATGCGTATGAGAATAATCACACCTGTGTTGCATCATTCCTCTGAATGTGTTGGATCTTGAGATCCTTCTGGATCTTTGGAAGAGATCCCTTCTCCTGCAAATACTCTTTAAAGTTTAACCATTTAAACATATGTGAGTACATACCTTTGATAGCATTTGCAGGTAGTGGCACCATCTGGCAGCAACGATAATCGTTACCAACTCTTAAAAACTTCAAGGGTGATTTGCAACTGGTACTACAGCTTCAACTGTACCTGATACTGCAACTAGTTCTGAGACTGCCACTGCAACTTAGGGTTTTATGAGGAAACCCTAATTTTTCAAACTTCAAATTTTGAAATTCTAATCAAGGGGATAGATGCGTTGAGCTGAGGTGAGTAAGTTGGTGCAGTTAGATTTATGAAAATCCAACTTTTAACCCCTCAAACTTGATCTGCGGATTTCTAGATTGGTGCTTCTGGTTTTCTGGTACTTTGTGAAAACTAGGGTTTCACTTTTCGAGAGATCTAGCCACTGAAAAGTTGCGTTGAAGGTGCCAAAATGATCCTTGAGGGAGGCATACTTTTCTAGATGGTTTTAGGGCTGAAATACCTCACCAACAAAAATCCCTAATTTGCATGTACGGCAACAGTGATGCTTTCCACTTTTCTCTTGTGAAAGACGCTCTCTTCAGCTTGGCTCTGAAACCATGTTAATGTTCAAGCCATTATTATAGTTCTTTGCATTTCAATAGATAACAATAGCATAAGATAGAATCACTGAGAAATACACAATCACAAGAGACACATCATTTATCCTGGGAAACTCTCATGGGGAAGAAAACCCAGCAAAACTTCCTTATTATAGATAGCCAATACAATGCCAATAGATAACTCAAACAAATACAGAAAGTCCTCTCCCAAAGATGCACCTCTCTCTCTCTCTCTTCTCCAACTGCAGCTCCGAAACTTGTCTCTCAAATGAACAAGTGAGCGTGTGTCTAAGTGAGGCGCTAGCCTCCTTATTTATACAAGTCTGGCACGTGTGGAAGTGTCTCTTCACTGGCAGGGCTGACTTCTCAATCTGGGTGGTTATAACCACCTTTAATATATTCTGGGGCTGACTTCTTATTTTGCCTATTACAATTACATTTTGACCAATCCACAAAAGGGGATTTGGTCCTTTACAATAGCCGACATGATCAATCCGCAATGGGGATTGATCCAATGAATAATATATCAAATACTATTCAGAATACACTTTGCAGTTACATTATTTCAACAAATCCCAAGGCAAGGGCGTGTGACATATGTGAGGGGCGCATGGCATGAGAGAGGGCGAGTTGCATGAGAGTATGAGTTGGGTTTGCCACCACTCAAGGTAAGGAGGCATGTGGGAATGCCACCTCATGAAGGTTGGTAGAGAGGAGGGCAAGTCAATCCTTGGGATTGATGTCCCCTCTTGCTAGTGCGCCACCTCAAGGGAGAGGTGCGACTTGCTTCTTTGGGATCTCCACCCAAATGCCAACACACTCCTTCACTTCAGTTTCTCTCAATCAAGTCACCATCTCTCCAAGAGGACTCACCACACAAGCCATGGACTGAAGACAAGGGAAAAATATGTCCCTGACATGTTCCCTAAATTATTGGCTTGTTGATTTTTATTTATTTTTTGCCTTTTATTTGACTTTTTTGAGAGAAAATAGCTTTAAGTGATTAAATAATTACTATTTACCCTAAAAAGGTAATACTAAGGTAAAGTGGGTATTCTGAGTGTGAAAACAAATACCCCCAAGGCATATAATACCTCCTAGTACCACTTTTTTTAACTTAGTCTTCATTTACAATTAAAAATATCCCATTTGCGGGAAATGTTTTATTAACTGAAAACATTAAAAAATCCTAAGGGGGACTTAGCGCAATTTCCATATGACTAAAAATGATGACTAGCATGGTAATATACATTAGACACTAGACTAAGACAACATACTAGGGCCTAACTATCAGTACACACTCCAACTTTGGAGGTAATCAGTGAAAAAACTTAGAAATTATAACTCGCTTAAAAAATTTCAAGCAAGATATAATTAATAAGTAAAAAAAACACTCTAGAGTAATGCACTCATGATTAAGTCCTAGAGGGCTAACCCTTTTACAAAGTTCATCATGCTAGGTCATCTTATTACAATTCCCCATGGGGGGTATGGAAATGTGGTATGCAGAAGAAGAAGAAGAAAGGTGGCCATAATGGCCGGCTGGACTTCTGAACTCTGATTTTGAACAACTTCTTGTTCAATCTTTGGCGTCTCAACTGCAATTCCATCCTAGTGCAACTTGGTGGGTAACAGGTACATGAAAAACTGCAGGACTTCCAACGGGGAGATAATCTAAGTCTCAAAGTACCCCCCTAAACTCACATGCAATTCCATGAGTATTGGTCCCTATTAGCAATAATGGAAAAATGATTTTCCTAGTTAAACTACTCCACACAAATCAGGTCCCTTTCTGATCGTACCACAGATCAAGCAAAGCTCGCAATGGACGAGAGCATACTAAGGCCCTGATGGGTAAGGTTCGTTACTTTGACAAATTGAAATAACTGAAATAAATTGCAAAGATGAAATCTAAACTAACTAATCTAGAAATTGAAACTAAACTAACTGTTTTGCGGTGCTTGGGTGTATTTTAGGTTTATTTTAACTTGCAAAGATGAAAATAAGCAAATGAAAGAGACAAAACACAAAAGAGAGATAGTTCCCCTAGGGGTAGGGGGGATGGCAGGCCTAGTGGGTGATCCCACTCTTTCTTTCAAGTTACAATTCTTTTGGAAGAATATCTGTTGGTCCTTTATAACTCTAAGACCAAACAAACTTACAAAATGGTAGAAGAGTGAGTTTAGATTAAAGAAGAGGTGTTTCAGGGGGTCCTGGATACCCCAGATCCACGAAATTTTGGTAGAGTTTCCTCTTGGCTGTTCGCTAAACCTGCAAAAACAACAATCTTAAAGAAGAAAGGGATGCCCAAAATCACTTTGAAAATGCTTGCAAGAGATGTTAGATTCATGCGGAAATTTTCCAAGTGAAAGGGTGCATAAAAGACAAACAAAATAGCTAAGATTAAGAAGTAACCAACTATTCTAAATGCCTTTTGTTCGCTGTTTGGACAACGAACAAGAATCACTTAGATTAGCTAGATTTAGAGATGAAAACTCTTTATTACGAAAGAATGAAAGATCTATCTTTTATTAAGACAATTTTAGCTTGAAAAATGCTTGAAAAGATGACCTTTTTTAGACTAGGCCAATCAAAATATTTGTAAATGATAAGCGAAATATAGATCTAGTTTGACCTTGCATGCAAGCTGAAATACTTAAGATTTAAAATGAGAATGTAGATCTAACTATTTCATGCAAGAAGAGTAACCAAGAATATTTTGATTTTAATGAAATAGAGAGATAAGGAAATAGCTTGCAACGTGGAATTTCTTTGGGCTATGGGATCCTTCGGTATTGCACCGAGCGACTCTGTCCACTGGAACCTTCAAGCTTGTGGGAGGATGCGCTAGGCTAGTCCAACCACTTCTCGGAGGATGAGTAACTTGCAAAATTAAAAGGCCTCACAAACGAGGGTTTTTAATCCCTTTTCCCGTTAAAAGAGGTGATTCCTACACAAGAGACCTGGATAGCATGCTAGTTCATTTGAAAATACATCCAAATAAAAAATCTCTTAGTGTAAAAAGATAGTAACATCTAGGAAGCAAACTAGCTTGGAAGATCTTACCCTACTATGTGATAACACACCTTCAAATGCCCATTCAACGGAAATACATGCAAAATAATAATTCATGGTTACCTCATATAATTAAAACCGAACATCATACATCCACACAATGTTGCACAACACCCAAGTGACCTCCAATGTCTTAAATCTTTATTCCAAAGATGATGATTACAATATAGTACACAAGCATTACCTAGTCTTACATTAGCTAAATGATGGAGAAAATGATTGGTTAAATAGGAAGAGGGGCGCACTTCCCAAGGAGGGAGGGCGCACATCCGAAAGCTCTTGAGACAATTGGAGAGTTGGATCTAAGCCACCTCTCATCAAACTCCAAGAAAGGGATGCCTTAACTCAAGTGAAGGAGAGGAGGGGGCGACACCTTGCCAAGGAGAGGCGGCGACCTCCTTGGGATTGACGTCCCTCGTGATCAATCCACCACATCTCTCATGGAGGTGCGCATCACTCATAGGGATCTCCATCAACTCAAGAGAACTCACCACTCAACTCCCCCTAACCCATCTTCAAGTGTCACTAACAACCAATGAACAAAGAGAGAGGGTGACTTAACTCAAAACATGTCCCCGACATGTTTCCTAAAAAATAGGGAGCTGATTTATTTGTCTTTTATTCACCTTTTTCGAGTAAAATTGACTTTTTATTGAGAAAAAGTCAATAGTTTCTCTTGAAAAGGAGGTACAAGGGTATAAGGGGTATTCTGTTTAGAAAACGATACCCCCCAAGGCATATAATGCCTCCTAGTACCACTTATTTAATATTTACATCATTAACAAAGTAAAAATCTCGTTTTACGGGAAATTTTATGACTTATTAAAATAATTAAAAAGTCCTAGAGGGACCTAATGCATGTCCATACAAATCTAGATAAATGACTAGCATGGTAATATTCATTAGACACTAGACTCATACAGAACACACTAAGTCCTAACCATCAGTACACACTCCAACTTTGGAGGAAGTGAGTGAAAAAGCTTAAAAATTATAACTCGCTAAAAAGCAAGGTATAATTAACTAGTGAAAAAAAACTCTAGAGAATGCACTGATGTTCAACTCTTAGGGAGCTGAGTCTTTTACATAATAGAGACCTCATGCTAACTCATTTTATTACAAAATTATAACTCGCTAAAAAGCAAGGTATAATTAACTAGTGAAAAAAAACTCTAGAGAATGCACTGATGTTCAACTCTTAGGGAGCTGAGTCTTTTACATAATAGAGACCTCATGCTAACTCATTTTATTACAATTCCCCCATAGGGATATGGATCATGCATAAAAGAAGAAGAAGACGAAAAATCTTGAAGGGGCCATAAGTCCCAGCTGGACTTCTGAACTCTGATTTTGAACAAATGACTTGTTTAGTCTTTGCGGATGATCGTCAATCCTGCCTAGTGGAATTAGGGAGGTAACACTTACCAAGTGAGATTCTTGCTATGTGAATACAATACATGATCAAAGCATACATATGATGATATCTTCTTGTTGTTAATATTTTTGGTGTAACTACGGAAGATATTCTTGTATATTTATTTTAGTCAAACCTTTAAAAGGTTATTATAATTATATTGTACAAGTCGACTCCACATAAATTATTATATTATTGGTATTTTACTTATAATTGTAAAAAGCCCCATTGTGGCTAGTCGGCCCTATTTTATGGGTTGGTTAGGTCAAGAGTCATGTCTCTTCAAGAGACACTGTTGTGTATAAAAAATAAAGGATAGGTTCCTCTCATTTGGACACACACTCACACACTTCTCTTGTGCATCTTGGAGCGCATAAGAAGGTCTAGCACACAAGTTTTGGAGAGTGGTTCTTTTGGTGTTTTGGTCTTGGTCTTTCTTGGAGAGCTATAGCAAATCATTGTACTGGTTGAAGGAATCTATATTGAGGATTTTGGTTGTTGGGTTTTCTCCCCCACAAGGGTTTCCCAAGATAATCTTTGTGTTCTATTGTATCTGTGATTGTCTATCTTTCAGTGATCCTACTATAGTTGCAATTGGATTAAGTAATTGTAATTGTGTAATTAGAAAATTTAACATTCTAACATGGTATCAGAGAAGGCCTGAATAGAAGCCAGTTGCAGATCTAGAAGCCTAAAAGGGAGTTGTTTTCAGTCTAGAGACAGTTGTCGGACAAACCAAGACCATTAGAAGGCAGGATGACTACGGGAACAAAGACCAATGAGAAGCTAGATGGAGCTGATGACTTCAGGGCCTGGAAGTATAGAGTAACCCCCCTTCTTGAAGAACATGAATTGGATAAGTTCATTATAGAAGAGGTTCAAGGACCTCAAGGAGATGAAGCTAAGGAAAAATATAAGGACATGGTGAGAGAAAAAAGGATTATTGCAGACTCCATTAAGGACCACCTTATCCATCATGTATCATCATTATCTTCTCCAAAGTAAATGATGGATACCTTAACTCGTTTGTTTGAGGGAAGCAACATAAATCGAAGAATGACTCTGAGATCTCGGTTGAAGAATGTGAAAATGTAGAACTCAGAAACCATTCACTCCTACTTCTCAAGAGTGAATCAAATCAAGGAGCAGATAGAAGCCATTGGTGACTCAGTAGAAGGAGAAGAGATGGTGACGACTGTTGAGATTTGTGTACCTTGGAAAGTGGTCCCCTTGTGTTTGTGAGCTTCTAAACAGATGAGGGAAGTACTTTGTACCTTGTACCATGTACTTTATGTCTAATTTCACTTTGACTTAGGAGATTTAAGTCAAAAGTGAAATTTGGTCATTTTAGCCTAAAGTGACAATTAATTCACAAAGTGGGTGAATTAATAGACATAAAGTGAAACTATGGAAACTTAAGTAAAGTGGGCTTTGAGTTGAGATTTAGATGAGATGATCTCAACCATTGATTAGGGATGAGATTAGATGATCTCATCCACCCAACTTTTAAGTTTCCTTATGCATCCTCAAGGAGGGCGCAAGAGGCAAAGGAGGAGTCATTCACTCATTTGTTCACTTGGAGAGATTCAGAGAGAGCAAGAGGATGAGGTTTTAGTCATTGGGAGAGGAAAGCTTGGGCGCCTCCTTGCATGGAGGACTCATGGAGGCTTAGTGCCCTATTTATTTATTGAGGAGCTTCCAGTTCTAAGGAGAGCGCACTTCAGGAGGAGGGCGCATCATCAATGGGGAGTGCTTAGAGAGCTCAGATTACATTGAGGTATGTTTTAGAGGGAGGCTACTCATCAATATCAGAGTACTGTGGAGGGGTTTCTTGTTTAGAGCTTTTAGTTGGCATCTGGCTCCATTTCAGTGGTCTTGGTAGCATTTCTGGGGGGCACACCATCCTAGGGCGCTCTTGCTTCATTTGGACTTGTATTTCAGCTTGGATCAAGCTGCTATTGTATTAGGTTCATCTATATTTTGTACTTGATGTATTCCACCATCTATTCTCATATATAGACATATATTCCAAACTGGTTTTCCTCGAGGGGTTTTTATCCAGGGTCATGTTGACCAAAAATACCTGTGTTCAATTTCATGTATGTTAGAGTGTAGAACTACTGTATTTTCAGCTGTAAAGATCTACTGTATTTTCAGCTGTAAAGATCTCTAAGTGTGTTACATTTATTTTAGTATGCATGTGCTAACCCTTGGTGACTAAAACTACATGCTAGAGCACCTAAAATTGTGAATGTAACTGTAACAAATCAGAAAGAAGTTCCTGAACTGTTGGTTGTCCTAAAACAACAACAAAACCTTAATTGACAGTTGAAACTTAGAGCCAACTTGAGGTCAAAGACAGACCTAGGTGGCAGCTTGATAGGACATGGAAAATCTTCAATGACTACCTTGAATGGCCTCCCGAGGTCATGGGATGCATTCATCCAAGGAATTTGTTCAAGAAAGAAGCTTCCCAAGTTCAGTAGGCTTTGGGAAGAATGTATTCAGGAAGAAGCTAGGACAACTGCAAGAGAAGAAAAGATGGCAGATGAAGATCAAGCCCTAGCCGCCCACACCATGAAAGGAAAGAACAAGAAGGAGCATTCTTTACCTAAGAAGTTTAAGATGGGTCAAAGAGACAACTCAAAGATCAGATGCTACTGTTGTCAGGAATTGGGACACTTTGTTAGGGATTGCCCCCTCATTATGGAAATTAAGAATAAGAAAGGAAGTAAGAGGCATCAAGCTCACACAGCTGAAGATGATGAGCCTCCCAAGAAGGTTGCAATGCAAGATGAATCAAGTGATGAGGATTATGTTCTTATCTCATCCCTCAGAGGTACTGTTACTCATGGAAGTGACACTTGGTTGATAGACAGTGGTGCTTCCAAGCACATGACAGGCTATGAAGACACCTTATCTAAACTTATTCATAAAGATTCAACTCACAAGGTGAAATTGGGTGATGACTATCAATATCCAATCAAAGGTGTTGGAGAAGCTTCCTACAAGTTAAACTCAGGCAAGCCAATGAAGATGAAGGAAGTTCTCTATGTTCCCGGTGTTGAAATAATGTAACTGCAAAGAGTATTCTTATTATTATTGATATATTATTCATAGGAGTAATCCCCATTGTGGATTGGTGTCGGTTATTGTAATAGGACCAAATCCCCTTTTGTGGATTGGTCAAAAGACAATTGTAATAGGCATAATAAGAAGCCGGCCCCAACAGATAATAAAGAGACCCAAAAATATAATAAAGGTGGGTTTACCCACCTAGTTTGAGAAGTCGGCCCTGCCAGTGAAGAGACACTTCACACGTGCCAGACTTGTATAAATAAAGGAGGCTAGCGCTTCACTTAGACACAACACACTTGCTCATTTTGAGAGACAAGTTTAGATCTGCTGCTGGAGAAGGAGAGAGAGAGTGGCACATATTTGGGAGAGGACTTTTTGTATTTGTTTAAGAGATCTCTTGGCATTGTATTGGCTATCTATATTAAGAAAGTTTTGCTGGGTTTTCTTCCCCTAGAGGGTTTCCCAGGATAAATGTTGTGTCTCTTGTGATTGTGTATTTCAAAGTGATTGGATTATGCTATTGTTATCTAATGAAATGCAAACATCTATAATAATGGCTTAAACATTAACATGGAATCAGAGCCAAGCTGAAGGAAGCATCTTTCACTAGTGAAAAACGTCACTGTTATCGTACATGAAAATTAGGGCTTTTTGTTGGTGAAGCTTTTCAGCCCCAGAACCATCTAGAAAAGTGCGCCCTCCCCTAAGGATCAATTTGGCACTCTTAGTGCACCTTTTCAGTGGCTAGATCTCCCGGAAAGTGAAACCCTAGTTTCACAAAGTACCAGAAAACCAGAAAAACAGAGTACCAAAAGTACCAGAGTACCGGAAATACCAGAAAACCAGAAGCACCAGTCCAGAAATCCGCAGATCAAGTTTGAGGGGGTAAAAGTTGGATTTTCGAAATTCTGACTACACTAGCATACTCGCCTCAACTCAGCGCATCTATTCCCTGGATCAGAATTTCAAAATTTGAAGTTTGAAAAATTAGGGTTTTCTCATAAAACCCTAAGTTGCAGTCGTAGAACTAGTTGTAATCACCCTTGAAGTTTTCTTAAGAGTTGGTAATGATTACCGCTGCTACTAGATGGAGCAACTACCTGCAAATGCCATCAGAGGTATGTACTCACATATGTGTAATGGTTAAATCCTAAAGAGTATTTGCAGGAGAAGGGATCTCTTGCCATAGATCCAGAAGGATCTCAAGATCCAACACCTTCAGAGGAATGATGCAACCCAGGTGTGATTATTCTGATATACATCTATTTGTCATAACATTATCTTGATCAGTGTTGCATGTTGAAGCTATGATCAAATTATTAGAAGGATTAAAAATTGATCATAGAGCTTATCCTCTAACCTAACCTTCTGTCAAGATAGCGTATTGTCTTAGTACAACAGACAAGTTGAAGAAAGCACTCGTCACTTGAGTGAAGGAGACCTGGAAGAAAAGCAAGCACTCATTCTTGAGGACAAGGCTCTAGGTTTGATTAATCAAGATTAATAAAATTCAAAGGTACACATGACAAGTTGATGACTATAGTTGAAATAGCAGTCGTCGTAAAGTATTTTACTTGATAGCATGTGAGCATATAGAGGTAAATGCTTTGCCTGATACAACTAAC
>ML860919.1:4778-24101 GCA_009831015.1 Picea engelmannii
TCACAATGTGATGTTGGACAATGCTCGTGACATTGTGACGTTGAGACATGTTCATCAAAATGCACGTTCAAAAATGTTTGTGAGATTGTCATGTTGGGACATGTTTGTAAGAAATGCGACGTTGGGAAATTTTCGTCATAGTGCGACGTTGGAAAATGATCCCGACATTGCGACGTTGGAAAATGTTTGTAACAATGCGACCTTGGGAAATGTTCATCACAATGCAATGTTGGAAAATGTTCATCACAATGACACACTCGAAAATCTGTGTCACATGGAAACACTAGGAAATGTTCATCACAATGCGACATTGACAAATGGTCATCACATTTCGACGTTAGAAAATGTTCATCAAAATGCGACGTTGGGAAATATTCATCATAATGCGATGTTTATAAACACTCCAGACATTGTAGAATCATATTTTACTATTGCGACGTTGGGAAATGGACGTTACAGTGTGATGTTGGGAAATGTTCGTCAAAATGCAACATTGGGAAATGCTCGTCACATTGCGACATTGGGAAATGTTCGTCACAATGTGACGTATGGAAATATTCATCATAATGCAATGTTTGGAAATAGTTGGCACATTGTAGAATCATCTTTTAATTTTGCGACATTGGGAAAATGGTTGTTAGAATGCAGTGTCAGGAATTTTTTGTCACATTGCGACGTTTGAAAATGTTTGTCACATCATGACATTGGGAAATGTTTGTCGGAGTGCGAGGTTGGGAAATGTTAGTCACAATGAGATGTATGGAATCATGTTTTACTTTGTAGAGAATGATTTATATTTTTCCTAAGGACATTGATAACAAAAGGGAAATGTTTGTCACATTGTGACGATGGGAAATGTTCATGACAATGCGACATTGGGAAATGGTCGCCACATTGCGACGTTGGGAAATTTTCATCACGATGCGACGTAGGAAAATTTTCATCATAATGCAATGTTTGGAAACACTTGACATAGTGTAGAATCATCTTTTACTTTTGCGACGTTGGGAAAATGGTCGTTAGAATGTGGTGTCAAGAATTTTTTGTCACATTGCGATGTTCAAAAATGTTCATCACATCGTGACATTGGGAAATGTTCGTCAGAGTGCGACGTTTGGAAATGTTAGTCATAATGAGATGTATGGAATCATGTTTTACTTTTTAGACAATGATTTATATTTTTCCTAAGGACATTGATAACAAAAGGGAAATGTTCGTCAAATTGTGACGATGGGAAACATTCGTCACAATGCGACATTGGGAAATGGTCATCACATTGTGATGTTGGGTGATTCAGACACCCTACCTCAGCAAGGTTCTGCGACCTCCCGGTATCTGGATCGATCTTCTTCTCAGTTGAAATGGCTCTTCAGGCTCCTACTGGAACCCTTTGAACGAATCCACAGGTCCCTTTGTCCTCTGGCACAAATCTTGAGAAAATCTGCATGCACGCCCCCTTTTCAACGCTCTTCTCTGTTATCTATATTTCGAAATGCCGAAACCCAAAAGGGTATAACAACTCCTTAGCTCCTCCCTTAAGTCGCTTTCATACGACCGGTCCTGTGACCTGGTGCTATTCCTCCAAATACTTTCGGGGTTTCGCGATTCCGACTGTAAATGGTTCTAGGTCCTTCAAACTCCCAGACCCCGAAATGACAAAATACTACCCATGACCACAGTCCACTTTTTGGGATTTCGCAATTCCAGCTGCAAATGATCCTAGGTCCTTCGAACTCCCGGAACCCGAAATGACGAAATCTCCCTCTTGAGAGATCAACGGTCCAGATTCCTCTTGAACCGACGACCATGATCCCACTAGATCAATGACCTACAACCTTTTAGGATTTTCCCCGAACCTTGACCACTCACCACGTGTCCTCCTTGATGAACGGTGTCAATCGTTTCACAATTTTGTGAGTCAGGACTTCTTGTCTCACGACTCCTTCTCCTCGAACTCACGATGTCCAAACTCCCTGTAGCTTCCAGATCTTTGCCACCTGTCCTCCAAAACGGACGGTCCTGATGCTTTCGGGGCTTGACGAGTCCTCTTCCTTCTGCTGTTACGAGGTTTAAACCTCGCGCACCTTTTCTGGATCTGACGACTCACGACAAATCGACACTTCTCCCTCTAAGTATCTATCATCCGTTCTACCCTTCTGTGCGGATTCCCAAGGATTAAACCCCTCACACCTCCTTCCGGATCCGACGACTATTGGTCTTTGGTGCTAGATCTTACAGCCGAGATCCTTTTTCCTGTTCACCTCCCAAGAAATAAAACCCCGTGCACGTATCCTTGATCCAACGGCTCTCAAACCACTGTTCTCTAGATCCGATGGTTTATATTCTTTTGAGATTTTGCGAACCAGCAGTTTGCGATGCAGCGACTCCAAAATCCCTTGCCGCTCCAAACCCTAAACTCTGAAATAACGAAATTTGAGCACGATATCAACGGATCCTGATGCTTCTCATCCAATGGTTGCTACTCCTCCTAAGCTTCTGAATGTCAAGAAGCCCTCGCTGCTAACCTCCTCGCAGCTCCACCTTATCCAACGACTTGCGGGGTTTCGGCGTTTCTCCTCGAGGACTCTCCACCGTCTGTTAAGATCTTTGAGATATCCCTTCTTGGATCTACGCAGTGTTAAAGCCTGCGCTCCTACCTCAAATCAGACGGTCCGCGGGATTTTCCACCATGATCCAACGCTCGACGACGTTCTTCCTCTTGAGATTTCTTGTCTTTTTGAATTAAAATATTTTCTAAGTCCCAAAGGTCTCAACCTTCGACTCTTCCTCTTGCAAGCCCAGTTCCTTTGGGTCTCATCTATGTTCTAGGAATTCTATCCCTCCTGAACTTCGTCCTCTTGGAGAGTTACTCCTGCGCACACTTTGCGTTCGAGGATCTCGAATAACTCAGATTCGAGAAGTTTTCTTGAAAAGAAAAATCCTTACGCCCACCTGGCATTCTCCTGCTCAATGCACACCTTACAGAGCTTACAGGGTATTTAGAAACCATGTGAGCGTCTTCTCTTCGACACTTCTCTTTTCTCAGAATTCGAAATAGAGTTCCCTAGTGCACTCTATGCACTCGCTCGATGCCCTCTTAGCAGAGCTCTACAGAACCTTTAGTATTTCTGTCTTCCCTAAACTCGAGTCAGAGTTCCTTCCTATGCACTCCTTGCACCTCTGCTGATGAAGGTTCAACGCTATCCCTCTTGAGATTTCCTGAGTTTGTCTCACCTCTGTCAACGCACACCTTGTGGACTATATGCACTCCTTACACTCGAAAACTCCAAGATGGGAAGAAATTGAAACTTATGCAATGCTTCACCAGTTATGCATTTAAAACATGGAATGCATAAAAACATGTAAACATCAAACACACAATATGCAGAAAAAACCGCTTTTCTATTAATCTGTATGTCTATACAAATGTTTACAAAGATTGGACTGTAACAAGTCTCAGCTCTCTCTCTCGAGACCTCTCTGCACTGGTCTCTCTTCCTAACTCTCTCCTATCACTCCCTAATTTCTCTATTACAAAATGAGGGCTCCCATGATCTTATCCTCAACCACCGTCTCTAAGCTATCGCTATCACAGAGCGGCTCCTATAGCTACATTACATAAATGGATGCCCAGTCCTGAATACATCATGGGCTTGTTGCAGACAACCATTAAAGGAAACCTCAACCACTACCTATACAAAGGCGTGGTCTGGCATTAAAATCCTTACAACATTTATTGAAATTTCAAATTTCAAAATTGAGAGGGTTGTGCCTCTCCCTTTCTCCATTAAATGCGTGCTGGATGTGCTGGTTGGTTGACACGCTGCTAACATGGAGCGATGCTCCTGCATCATACTCCTCAGATGGAAAAATCATGATCTCCTGATCATGATATCCTCTTCTACAGTTTTGAAATCCACCTGGATCCCAAACTTTCCCTTGGAGTTGTCCATCTGCTCCTCTGCTTCGTTGTTGTTGCTGCTGCTGCCTTACTGATCTTGCAGGCTCCCTTCTGCTTAGCTTCTCGTTGCTGGTAGTCTCTCTGCTGAACTCAACATCAACTTTCTAATCTCCTCAATTATATCGTCCAACTACTGTAGTGGATGACTCCCTTTGTGCAGTCTCCTCAGCTGCACTTCTTCCCTGCAAATGGGTCGGTCAAATAGATCTCCCATGCCATCTTTTTCCTCTGTGGCCTCAACTTGCCACCCTGCTGCAAAATTCATCTCTGCAATCCTATTCTCTTGACTGAGCTGTTTTTCAATCATCTTCTCTGACAGACTTGCTTCTGCCATTTCCCCTTGTGCTGGTTGAATTCCAGCTTCCTCCAGCTACTCCTCAGACTGGAATTCTCCTTCATCTTCTGCTGCATGTCTCGGCACTGCAATTATCATCTGTTCAGCTCCCTGGCTGAAAATTTTGAGTGATTCCTCAGAATGCTCCTCTGCTAACATCTGCATGACTGTCTCCTCGTGGTAGCCATATACTGGCTCTGGATTGTTCAACCAATCCTCTAGCATCTCTAACTCCATCTCCCATGAAGTGAGCATCTTATTTGCATGCTCCTCTTCTATTGGGGAAAACATTAGTGTCTGCTCCTCCTCTCCCTCTATAACAATCACGGTTGGTTCTTCTTCTTTTGTTGTTGCTTCTACAATACATACTCTGGCCTCAACTGGGCTGCTTGGTATGAATACTTCAATTCCCCCAATGATCTGAATGTATTTTTGATCTTCCTTCGTCAGCACTCCTTGCTGATCTGAACTCTCCTCTGAGTTCATGAGACTTTCACATAGCCTCATCTTTTCCCCCTTGCCCACTTGGCATCCTGGGAATTTTTTGTTGCCCACTTGGCAGTCTATGAGATCCAGTGATCCCATCTCATTGCCCACTTAGCAATCTGAACTTTCACCACTACCCCCTTGGCAGTATGCGAGACCTTCTGTTGATCTCTTCCCATTGCCCACCTGGCAACTCGAAAGTTCACTTCTGCCCACCTGGTAGTTTACGAGATCTTCAGCTAATCTCATACCATTCCACTTCTGTCCTCTTGGCATTCTATGAGATCCTCCAATGATCTCATTTCATTGCCCACCTGGCAATTGGAAAATTCATCTCTGCCCTCCTGGTAGTTTATGAGACCTGGAACTAATCTCTCTTCCTCATCACTGAGGGTTTCTCCAACTTCTGGCTCACAGATGCAAACCAACTCTGTGTCACTGAGGATTTCAGTATACCTCAACCACTTTCTCAACTCTTGTTTTTGTTTCCTGGCCAACAACTTTTGAACAGGCCATTTGGCTTTCCTGTTCAGAGGCCATTCATACCTCCAGTGTACTTTTTCCTCCTGCTGCATCTTCAATGTCAGCTGTTCCATTCTCGCCCTTATCTCAACGAGTTATTTTTCAATATATACTTTACTCATTTGCTGGTGGTCTCCTCTTCCACCATGCTCATGGAATTTAGTATCCATTTCCATCTTTCACCTGCCCTCCTGGCAAGCGTATGGATCACTCTACATCTGAGAGCATCTCCATGTCCTCCTACATCTTGCCTAGTTGTCTATCATTTGCTACACACCTTTCAACAATCGCCACAGATCTTTAACACCCTTCTTCTTTCACCTATTGTATACATATGAATCCCTGCTTCTGATTCCACTTGATGTTACCAGAATTTCTCCCACCGTCTCTCCTTTGTGTGTGAACAAAGTAACAGTCTCCTCTTTCTCTTTTTTCTGAAATCTACAGACAAAAATTTTCTCTGATACCACTTGATGGTGTGTATCAGAGTGTTCTCCTTTCTGTCTCTGTTTTTCCTATGATCTGCAGACAAAATTTTGGCTCTGATGCCACCTGACTTTGACCCCCTACCTCAGCAGGGTTCTGCGACCTTCCGGTCTCTGGATCGATATTCTTATGAGCTGAAATGGCTCTTTAGGCTCCTGCTGGAACCCTTTGAATGAATCCATAGGTCCCTTTGTCCTTTGACGCAGATCTTGAGAAAATCTGCATGCGCGCCCCCTTTTCAGCGCTCTTCTTTGTTCTCTGTCTTTCAAAATGCTGAAACCTGAAAGGGGTCTAATGGATCCTTAGTTCCTCCCTTAAGTCTCTTTCATACGACTGATCTTGTGACGTAGTGCTATTCCTCCGAATACTTTCGGGGTTTTGCAATTCGCGATTTCGCGATTCCGGCTGCAAACGATTCTAGGTCCTTCTAACTCCTGGACCCCGAAATGCCGAAATACTACCCGTGACCACGGTCCACTTTTCGGGATTTCACAATTCGCGATTTCGCGATTCCGGCTACAAATGATCCTAGGTCCTTCGAACTCCTGGATCCCGAAATGACAAAATGTCCCCTTTGAGAGATCAATGGTCCAGATTCCTCTTGAACCGACGACCACGATCCCATTGGATCGACGACCCACAACCTTTTGGGATTTTCCACGAACCTTGACCACTCACCACATGTCCTCCTTGATAAACGGTGTCGATCGTTTCGCAATTTCGTGAGCCGAGACTTCTTGTCTCACGAATCCTTCTCCTCAAACTCCCGGTAGCTTCCAGATCTCTGCCACCTATCCTCCAAAATGAACGGTCCTGATGCTTTCGGGACTTGACGAGTCCTCTTCCTTCTGCTTTTACGAGGTTTAAACCTCGCGCACCTTTTCTGGATCCAACGGCTCACGGGAAATCGACACTTCTCCCTCAAAGTCTCTGCCGTCCATTCTACCCTTATGTGCAGCTTCCCAGGGATTAAACCCCTTGCACCTCCTTCCGGATCCGACGACTATCGGTCCTTGGTGCTAGATCTGACGGCCCAAATCCTTTTTCCTGTGCACCTCCCAGGGACTAAAACCCCATGCACGTATCATTGATCCAATGGCTCTCATGCCACTGCGCTCTAGATCCGACGGTCTAGATTCTTTTGGGATTTTGTGAACCGGGAGTTCGCGATGCAGCGACTCCAAAATCCCTTGCCGCTCCAAACCCCGAACTCCGAAATAGAAAAATTCGAGCGCGAGATCAATGGCTCCTGATGCTTCTCATCCAACATTCGTTACTCCTTCTGAGCTTCTGAAAGTCAAGAAGCCCTCACCACTAACCTCCTCACAGCTCCACCTTATCCAACTACTTGTGGGGTTTCGACGTTTCTCCTCGAGGACTCTCCACCATCCGTTCAGATCTTCGAGATCTCCCTTCCTGGATCTACGCAGTGTTAAAGCCTGCACTCCTACCTCAAATCGGATGTTCCGTAGGATTTTCCACCGTGATCCAATGCTCGACGACGTTCTTCCTCCTTAGCTTTCTTGGCTTTTTGACTTAGAAGATTTTCTAAGTCCCGAAGGTCTCGACCTTTGAATCTTCCTCTTGTGAGCCCGGTTCCTTTGGGTTTCATCTATGTTCTAGGAATGCTGTCCCTCCTGAGCTTCGTCCTCTTGGAGATTTAATCCTGCGCACACTTTGCATTCAAGGATCTTGAATAATTCAAATTCGAGAATTTTTCTTGAAAAGAAAACTCCTTACGCCCACCTGGAATTCTCCTGCTTGATGCACACCTTGCAGAGCTTATAGGGTATTCAACAACCCTGTGAGCATCTTCTCTTCGACAATTCTCTTTTCTCAGAACTCAAAATAGAGTTCCCTAGTGCACTCTTTGCACTCACTTGATGCCCTCTTGGCAGAGCTCTATAGAACCTTCAGTAGTTCTCTCTTCCCTGAACTTGAGACAAAGTTCCTTCCTGTGCACTCCTTGCACCTCTACTGATGAAGGTTCAACGCTATCCCTCTTGAGCTTTCCTGAGGTTGTCTCACCTCTATCAACACACACCTTGTGGACTATGTGCACTCCTTGCACTCAGAAACTCCAAGACAGGAAGAAATTGAAACTTATGCAATTATTCACCAATTATGCATTTAAAACATGGAATGCATAAAAACATGTAAACATCAAACACACAGTATGCAAAAAAAACTGCTTTTCTATTAATCTTTATGTCTATACAAATGTTTACAAAGACTGGACTGTAACAAGTCTTAGCTCTCTCTCTCTTGAGACCTCTCTGCTCTGGTCTCTCTTATTAACTCTCTCCTATCACTCCCTAATTTCTCTATTAAAAAATGAGGGCTCCCATGAGCTTATCCTCAACCACTGTCTCTGAGCTATCGCTATCACAGAGCGGCTCCTACGGCTACATTACATAAATGGATGCCCAGTCCTGACTACGTCCTGGGCTTGTTGCAGGAAACCATTAAAGGAAACCTCAACCACTACCTGTACAAAGGCATGGTCTGGCATTAAAATCCTTACAACATTGATTGAAATTTCGAATTTCAAAATTTAGAGGAATGTGCCTCTCCCTTTCTCCATTAAATGTGTGTTGGATGTGCTGGCTGGCTGGCACGCTGCTGACATGGAGCGATGCTCTTGCATCATTGGGAAATGTTCATCATAATGCGACGTAGGGAAATGTTCATCATAATGCAATGTTAGTCACAATGCAATGGAAATGTTCATCATAATGCAATGGAAATGTTAGTCACAATGAGATGTATGGAATCATGTTTTATTTTTAGACAATGATTTATATTTTTCCTAAGGACATTGATAACCAAAGGGAAATGTTCTTCACATTGTGACGATGGGAAACGTTCATCACAATGCCACATTGGGAAATGATCGTCACATTGCGATGTTGGGAAATGTTCGTCACAATGCGATGTAGGGAAATGCTCATCATAATGCAATGTTTGGAAATGCTTGACACAATGTAGAATCATCTTTTACTTTTGTGATGTTTGGAAAATGGTCGTTAGAATGTGGCGTCAAATTTTTTTGTCACAGTGCGACGTTCGAAAATGTTCATCACTTCACAACATTGGGAAATGTTCGTCAGAGTGTGACGTTTGGAAATGTTAGTCACAATGAGATATATGTAATCATGTTTTACTTTTTAGACAATGATTTATATTTTTCCTAAGGACATTGATAACAAAAGGGAAATTTTCGTCACATTGTGATGATGGGAAATGTTCGTCACAATGTGACATTAGGAAATGGTCGTCACATTGTGACGTTGGGAAATCTTCGTCACAATGTGACATAGGGAAATGTTCATCATAATGCAGTGTTAGTCACAATGCAATGGAAATGTTCATCAGAATGCAATGGAAATGTTAGTCACAATGAGATGTATGGAATCATGTTTTACTTTTTAGACAATGATTTATATTTTTCCTAAGGACATTGATAACAAAAGGGAAATGTTCGCCACATTGTGATGATGGGAAACATTTGTGACAAAGAGAGGTAGAGAGAGAAATCGAGAACAAGTAGCAGCTAAGGAGTGTAAGAAGTTCGAGTACATGCTTTTAGACTATAAAGCCAGTAGAAGAAGACATTGGAGCCGAAGATAATCTCTATCATTGTATTTTGTATTCACACACTACGTCAAAGTTCATTAATATCAAGAATTTTGTGTATTACAAGTTTTTGTCTTATTTATGAGTTTATATGCTAAGCACAACACTCTGTTATTCTGTATTCATAAATCATGTCATTAAGTGTGTGTATTCACAACGCCCTCTCCAATGTGCAATAGTTTCCAGAACTATGTGTGTAGCCTGTCTTGTGTGGACTGTTTGAAAAGAGTAGATCCTTCAATTATAAAGATGGTTGATATAATCTCATAGACTATATCAATTACTTTTATAATAAATAGGTAAGCTTAGGGTTATGAGGAAATGCAATTTACATTAACACAACCACATTATAAAAGTGGTAAATATAAGCAAATAAGATATATCAATTACTTTGATAATAAATGGATAATATTAGGGTTATTATTTCAAATTAGGTTTAAGCTAATAAAAGTGGTTGATATAAGAAAATAGGCTACATCAATTAATTTTATAATAAATAGATAAGATTAGGGTTAAGGTTATTGGGGTTTCATATTACAATTTCATATATGCCACATTTTATAATTAATTTACCAACCCCAATTTGATTTAAATAATCCGTTGATTCCATAGAACTCTGAAAAACCAATTTCATAGAACTATGTAAAATTGATTTCATAGAAGAGAACCATCACTTTGTTTATAATTGTTTATAAGGAAACGATGAAGAGAAAAATGTCGAGGTTTTGAATCTTGAATTTAATGGAGAATAAAACTGTAGTTATTCAAATTATTTTACATTTCTCTGTTAATATGAAAGTATGTGCATATGAAAGAAGTGTTGGAGTTTCAATGCACAACAACAACCATAAATTTTTCAGTAAAGAAAATCAATAGAGAGATTCCATATATTCATTTAATTACTGGTATGATTGGCAGACCGGACAGGTATTCTAAAGTCCCATCCATGAGGAAATGCAGTTTACATAGTATACAACTTATTTAGCATTTCTCTTTCAATATGAAAGTATGCACATATAAAGAAGCGTTGCAGTTTCAATGCACAACAACGACAATAAGTTTTGCTGAAAAGAAAAATAATAGACATATGGCATATATTTATTAAATTACTTATATGCTCAGCAGACGAGACAAGTATTATGGCACCTCATCCATAAGGAAATGAAATTGGGATGGTATACATGGCCACAATTCATTTGACTTGCGTCCTCTCCAAATTTAAAATCATCATAACAAATTGGGCAAGATGAAGTGACATTGTTATTATCGCTGATATGTTTTCTTGAAATGGAATTGGTTATAGTTGTGGTTATGCGAGACGGAAGTGCCACGACCATTATTTCCCATGGCAATGATGGCCGTGTTTCCACTCCCTGCCTTATTTTGAACCCACAGAGTAAACAAAAATTAACTTCATCGGCCAGACAAAAGACTATGCATCTATTATGATACATGTGATCACATTCAAGTTAACAAGCCTATTGCCCCAATTGAAAATTCTCCAGGCAACCATGGCAAGAGGAACTGAGATTATCATTATGGATATGCTTGTCTGAAATGGTTTTGCGAGGTGTAGGAAGAGACAATAGCACGGTGACTTCGTGTAACTGCTTGAGTGTTGTGGAGAGGTAAGGAAAACATTTTCTTTGTTCGTGGAGTTCTAACATCTTCTGATCTACCTTGTGGATTGGCTCAAAACTTCCTCATCATTCTATATGTTCTATTATCCTCTGATCTATGTTCTCATGGATTTGCGCTCTTCTCTCTTCAGGATTAGGTCCTCCCCTATCCTTCCCTCTTAAGCTCACACGCAACAATGCACAAAATAGGACGAACTCGTTTCCCTCCTGCTAGAAGAGAATACACTAATTCAACAAAACTACACTAATTCAACATAAGAGGTGGGTTTTCTGCCTTCTTGAATTGTGCGTGAGAAATTTTTTCCCTTATGTTCATTTTCCTATGCACCATCGCCTGTGCATTCGTATCCATAGAAACCAAAACATCAGAAACCAAAACGTGCCCTACCTCAGGAATATGAAGCGACCTGCTTTAGGTATACGAGGCACTTGTGTTCCATAAATTTAAACTTGGTGCCTATAATCAGCCGCCTATCTCATATAAATAAAAGAAATAATTTTACAAAACGTGGTGGCAATCATATATTGTTACAGTAATTTTTTAATCATGTTTAGTAAAAGTGAAAAAGTAAACATGATAAACTATGATTTTATAAATTCAAGGGAGTTAGTTCTTGCGATCTTATTCATTCATTAGGATGTAAGACAAAAAATATACCAACATCTTCACTTTCTGACAATCTGATTAAATTTTGTAATTAAAAGGATGATTAATCCATCAATTCCAATAGGGGGACGCATATCAGCGTAAATATATAATAGAAGTAATATATAATAATAATAATAATAGAAACACAATAAATAATATATCATTAATATAATGGAAATACAATAAAGAATATGTTATTATGCCGAAGGCATCTTTATAGATAGGTTTTGTAGAAATCCTGTAGTGTCCCCAAGACCGAGCCCTTTGTAAATCTGATGTATAAAATGAATTGTAAATATGTGCTATAGGCTGGTGAGCCAAGTTTTGTATAAGTCGATAGGCTTATGTGATTGTTAGGCCAGAGAGCCTAAGGGTTGGAGGCCAAGGGCCTGATTTTGTACCTGTATGTATGGATCACATTAATAAAATATAAACACTGCCATGTGCAGACCGACACAATGAATGAGTGATGGGGGACTAAGCATCCATAGAGAGGGAAAGGAATTAGGGGTTGGAAGGTGGGAAAAGGGGCCAAGTGTTTAGCCTAGGGGGCTTAAGCCTTGGGAATAATATTTTATTATTATTCCAAAGAACATGTGCATTTTATGTTTTTTATCCTAAGTTCCTGGCAAGGGGAAAACGTGCAAAGCGGATGCATGTTGATGAACACATGTAGTTCCAAGGGTGACAAGTGTCAACCCTAGTGCATGCAAATAAAACGACCAAGATGAGCCGCGAGAGGGGGTTCTCTTCCATTCTACTCGATCTTATGAACAATACATCCCATCTGACCTCTGCAAAAGACTGGGTGCAATTCTAAAACCGGGAAAAATAGTCTGTGTTGATTTCGGGGATAGCCTGTGTGTTGATTCTGAAAAGCCAAAACATCCTCTGTATGAGCGTGGAGCCTATGCGTGGAGCCTTGTCCGAAGCCATATCCATGAGACCATCCGCCATTGTTGAACCGGTTGGAAAGCCTGTGTCTGTTTTCCCCGTTGGTTGTGTGGCCACGCAGTACTGGACTACGTGGGGGATTGTTGGCCAGTTGTACAACACTCTCTCCAGGTGAGAGAGGTGATTGAGGTTGGAAGAACATGTTGTTGTCCTGTGAGAAATTATCTCCAGGTGAGAGAGTGTGCAGAGGAAGGAGAGAACTCCTGGAAGGAACCCTGTAGCTGCCACAGAGCTCAGAGACTTCTGGTCTGGTCTGTTGCTGTAACCCAAGGCAAGGGAGGTTAGTAGCCGAGGGACTGTCTAGGTGACAGAGAAGGTGTATACTCTTGGGGTGGAACATGCATGTGGGGAAGGAGAGTCTAGGGGCAGTGAGCATGAGTGGTTCCTAGGAGAGAATTCCTTCCTTGTGATTGTGTGTATTCCCTGTAACCTAAGCCTAGGATTCTCTGCCTTGGGGGTGGAGCTTAGTCCTAGCTCGGGGGTGACCCACTACTGAGCTGATGAGCAGTGTGGTCGAAGGTTGGGAGGTTCATGGAAGGCCTGCACTTGGTTGGTGGAACTACCACTGTTCAAAGATAAGTACCAGATGATGCTTTAATTATGTTTTTGTATCTCTGTGTATTATAATCATCATGTATTCTACTGTGCATATCAATTTAATGTTAATGTTATTGATTGTTTATTATAATAGTAACTAATATGTTTACTCTGAGCTTAAATGTATTTCTTTGCTTAAATGCATGTGGATTATATAATGCATGTATGAGTTATGTACAAAGTGGTGTTATAGTTTTCTTTTAAGAGCGATTAAGCCTTGGTAACCGAAAAGTGGTGCTACAACTCGGTATCAGAGCCAAGGTTTCGACACTGAGTCTAGATGGGCCAATTGAGTGGTCTTTGGACCGAGGGTGTGAGGATAAATTGTGTCTGGAGGACCAATTTCATACCCTGGTAATCTCAGGAGGTATAGCGGTGTGTGAAACCACAGCTGGTGTGGTCTATGGCCACATGGAGAGAGGACTCCACACCAACAGTGCTGGAGCCTTAGGATCTAATCGAGAGGGAAGGTGAACCCTCGTGATCGTCGGATCTAGAAAATGTGCACAGGGATTAAAATCCCTTTTGAAATGCACAGGAGTGTGGGAATCACGATACATGAAATCCCGAAAACCTGAAAAACCGTGGAGATCTACGTGGTAGATCTGGGAGGAAGGCTCGACTATTAGATATGGCAGAGTCGCGCTCGAGTTAGTCATGAAACCTTTCAGATTTCGCAAAGTTAGGAGATTGGAAGTGAGGGAGGTGAACACCTCCAAAACCGTGAAACGATCTACACCATAGACTGTAGGAAGGGAGTTGACCGTTCGATTCAGTGAAGGAGTAAACCGTTTTGTTTTTTGGGATTTCGGCAGATGGAAGTTCGAGATGTGGGGTGCACGAACTACTGATGCCTGAAAACCATGAAACACTGAAAATATCTGCACCGTATATCTGAGAGGGGACCTAATCATTGGATTTTGTTTGGAATGGATGTGGGTGCATGAATGTGTACCACGTGCCAGTGAGTCAAGAATACAGGTGAGAGTGGTGGGACCTAAAGACATCACCGAAGGTGACATGGACCCTCCTGAATATACCACGTGCCACTGTAGTGAAGGGCGACAACTGTGTTGTGGGCCCGGAGAATAAAGTAATTCGCGATTTTGGAATTCGCAAAGGAGGAGCATGAAGGCTCAACACTCCAACTCGTGAAGTTGCGAGTTGGCGAAGAAGTGCTAGCACTTAGCCCTAGCCTATGGTCATGTGTAGCAGGTGCTAACGAGGAGGGAGCCATACCCGTATCGCATATCGGGTATCAGCGTTTGGAGGAAATGAGTCGAGGGTATTCGACTCAAGAACTCACGATATTGTGAGTTGCGAAAGGGTGACTTTGGTTACGGAGATTTAACTGTTGGATCTTCGTGGACCGAGATTCTGAAGTTCTGAAGTCCCGGAATTTGCAGAGCCAGACAGAGCTCAGAAAACTTTGTGAAGTCAAAACGTTTTTCTTGTTCACATTGGCTTATGAATGTTGTAAGTTTTCTTGAAGGTTTAAGGGCCTGAAAAACTTCGGTTGACTGCATGCTATGTGTGCAGAGTTCAATGAGTGTCAGGACAGCCGAAATCTGACCCCGAGTATGGAATTGGAAGAGGTGTAGATTTCCTCCAAAACAAAAGATGAAAGAGAAGGAAAGGATGTCAACTTGGGAGTCGAAGGAACAAACTCTAATGGGCACGGAAAAGAGATATACAAAGAGGGATGCATGATGAAACTCATTGAAAAATTGCAGAAAGATGCCCAGGCTCTCCGAGCTGATAGCCAAAAGCTCATGAAAATTAGGGATCTACAGGGTGAATTCAACTTAAAAATGTTGAAGAGCCTGGAAAGAATAGAAAAGAAATTGAAAAAAGAGAGTGACACAAGCAGATCAAGAAGTGTCAGAACCCCTTAGAGGAGAATAAGTCTGAGGAGTGGTAGCAAACATTACCGTCTCTCCCCAAAGCATTTTGGCAGTGAGACACACAGTAGTTCAAGCCCATCCCCTACCAGAAAACACCAAAAATTTGGAAAGGATGAATTGAAAGGGGAGATGAACAAGATCAAGCCTCCAACTTTTGATGGAGAACATAAGGAGGAAGATGCCAAGACATGGTTTCTTAGCATGAGGAAATATTTCCAACTACAGAACTATTCCGCTCATGCAGAAGGAAGAATTGCGATGTACCAACTAAAAGGAAAAACATCCATGTGGTGGGAATAGTTTGTGTAAGTGCAACACATCAGAGAGAAAGATATCACTTGGAAGGAGTTTAAGAGGTATTTCGAAAAGATACTATGACAGAAATATGAAGGAGTTCTTCGAACTCAAGTTGGGCAGCATGACCATTGATAAGTATGAACGAAGTTTTCTGGAACTACTGAAGTATGTTCCGTTCATCAAAGATGAGGTTGTCAAAATTCAGAGGTATCTGAGTGGACTGCCACCTTCCATTGGTGACAAGATTCAATATGATGATCCTAAGACTATGGAAGAAACAATAAGAAGGAAAAAATGATTTTATGAACAACAAAGAGAAAGGCCTATCCTTCGGAAGGCTTGGGATGACCAGCAGAGGTTTAAGAAGGAACAGAAGCAAAAGGGAAACAAGCCTCCCTTTTTCAGGAATAGTCCTTGGGGACAATCATCTTTTAGAGAGCCCAGGAAAGTTGAAGGGAGTGAGCAGATGCCAAGACCGCCACCTATGGAGTGTTGGGGATGTAAAGGGAATCATAGGTACGAAGACTGCCCCCATAGAAAAGATAAAGTGAGAACTTTCCATATTGTTTAGTAAGATGAAACAGTGGAGGATATGGGCAGCAAAATGCCGAGGATCTACGCAGCCCTAGACAACAAGCAAGCAAAATTTCAGTCGCACATGATTGAAGTGGAAGGTATGATTAACAACTGACCACTCATTATTTTAATTGATTTAGGGGCTAGCCATAGTTATGTAGATCCTAGGGTGGTGGAAAGTTTGCGTTTATTAAGAAGAAAACATGAGAAGTCTTGGTTAGTGCAGTTGGCCATAGGGACCAAGAGGACGGTCACTGAATTGGTTAAGTCCTGTTCAGTGGACATGAAAGGATTGAGCACTAAGGCTGAATTGAATATTCTACCTTTAGGCTCTTATGACTGCTTAATTGGGATGGACTGGTTGGACTAGCACCATGCCCTTTTGGAATGCTGGAACAAGAGGTTTACATGTCTGGAAGAAGAGGGAAATCGGAAAACAGTCCAAGGAATTCCCAGAGCTGTGGCTGTCAAAGAAATCTCATCCATGCAGCTAAAGAAGTGCTACAAGAAGGGCTGTCAATTATTTGCATCTCGGGTGGAAGAAGCATCTTGAGATGTAGTCTCGAATATGGAAGACCACGACGTACTCAAAGAGTTCAAGGACTTAGTTCATGAGGTACCTGGACTACCTCTGAAGAGGGACATCGATTTTTCTATAAATTTGATGCCTGGAGCAGCTCCAGTTTCGAAGGCTCCTTATAGAATGAGTACGCCAGAGATGAAAGAGTTGAAATTGCAGCTCAAAGAGCTACTAAAGAAGGGATACATTCACCCCAGCGTGTCACCGTGGGGTGCCCCGGTCCTATTCATGAAGAAGAAAGATGGGACGTTGAGGCTGTGCATTGATTTTCGGTAGTTGAATAAGGTAACTGTCAAGAACAAGTATCCTCTGCCAAGGATTGATGATCTTTTTGATCAATTGAAGGATGCAAAAATATTTTCAAAAATATATCTCCGATCAAGATATCACCAAATGAGAATAAATGATGAGGACATCAACAAGACCGCCTTTAGAACAAGGTACGATCATTATGAGTTCACGGTGGTGCCGTTTGGACTGTCAAATGCACCTGTTGTTTTCATGTGCTTAATGAATGGTGTGTTCAGGGACTATTTGGAAAAGTTTGTCATAGTCTTCTTGGATGACATCTTGGTGTATGCCAAGTCAGAGGAAGAGCATGAGAAACACCTGAGAATGGTGTTGCAGGTGTTGAGAGAACACCAGCTGTATGCCAAGTTGAACAAGTGCTCATTTTATCAAAGGCAGATTCATTACTTGGGACACATTATATCTGAAGAAGGGATCGCTGTGGATCCTGAAAAGGTCGAGGCCATCTGAGAATGGTCAACGCCCAGGAATGTGGCAGAAGTTAGATATTTTATGGGTTTGGCAGGCTACTACAAAAGGTTTAAAGCTGGATTCTCAAAGATAGCTCATTCTATCAATTCCTTGCAAAGGGAGGAGAAGAAGTTCCAATGGACTGAAGAATGTGAGAGCAGCTTCCAGTGATTGAAGCAACTGCTAACCAACGCTCCAATCCTGAAGATTGCAGATCCAAATAAGGATTACGTGGTGTGCATAGATGCATGTAAGGAGGGACTGGGAGGAGTTCTTAGCCAAGAGGGATTTGTAGTTTGTTATGAGTCCCGAAAGTTGAAGGAGCATGAGAGGAATTATGCCACTCATGATTTAGAGTTGGCAACAATCATCCACGCCTTGAGGAAATGGAGACATTACCTCATGGGCAAGAGATTTGAGTTGAGAACAGACCACAACGGTCTGAAGTATTTATTTGATCAGCCGACTTTAAATGCCATGAAAATCAGATGGCTGGAGTTTCTGTGTGAATATGACTTTGACATCAAGCATATCAAAGGGAAAGAAAATAAGGTGGTTGATGCACTCAACAGAAAATTGCATGAATTACATGCTACAACCATTAGCATGTACAGGACTGAGATGAAAGACAGAATTTTGGAAGCTGCAAATGCTGATTTGCAGTACAGAGGTCTAGTAGCAAAGCTACAACAGCGTGAAAGACCACAGACCAAGGAAAGTTACACCTTGGGAACTGATGGGTTAATTCTATATAAAAATAGAGTGTATGTACCCAATGTCCGAGAATTGAAGATAACAATTCTAAAAGAAATACATAACGTGGATTATGCTGGACATCCTGGATATTAGAAGACTGTGGCAGCAGTCAAAAGCCATTATTTTTGGCCGAGTTTGAAGAAATAAATCGTTGAATACATCGCCAGATGTATGGAGTGCCAAAAAGTTAAGGCTGAGCATAGTAACCTAGCAGGGTTGTTGTAGCCTTTACCCATTCCTGAGTGGAAATGGGAAGTGGTAACAATGGATTTTATCACAGGATTGCCCAGAACAAGCAAGCAACATGATTCAATCTTGGTGGTGGTGGACAAGCTTACAAAAGCTGCCCATTTCATTCCACTGAAAACCACTTACAGGGCAACAAATGTTGCAGATATATTCTTAAAATAAGTGGCACGCTTGCATGGAATTCCTAAGACAATTGTGTCTGATAGGGACCCGAATTTCACCTCGAATTTCTGGAAGGGACTGTTTAAGGGATTCAGAACGAATCTGAATTTTAGTACAACGTATCATCCTGAGTTTGATGGACAGATAGAGAGAGTGAACAGAGTAATAGAAGACATACTGAGAATGTATGTGATGGATAAACCATCAAGGTGGGAAGACTACCTACATTTGGTAGAATTTGCCTACAATAATGGGTATCATGCATTGTTGAAGATGAGCCCATTCGAAGCACTTTATGGAAGAAAGTGCAACACTCCAGTGAGCTGGGATAATCCAGCTGATAGAGCAGTAGTTGGGCATGAGCTACTCAAAGAGATGGAAGACCAAATGATAAGAATTAAACAAAATCTAAAAGCTGCCCAGGACAGGCAGAAAAGTTACGCTGATAGTAACAGAACCCACAGAGAATTCAAAGTGGGTGACCATGTTTTCCTGGAAGTGAAAACTAACAGGAGTTCCCTGAAGCTGGGAAGTTGCACCAAGTTGGAAGCAAGATTTTGTGGGCCATTTGAGATCCTGGAAAGGATTGGGCCAGTTGCATACATGCTTGCATTACCTTCATCTATGACTGTACATAAGGTGTTTCATGTTTCACTACTTAAGAGATATATACCTGATGTTAATCATGTTATCGATTGGAATGTGATTCAGGTGGAACCAGAAGGTGTCCTGCAAGTGCATCCTGTGCGCATATTGGACAGGAAAATAAAACAGC